>NADL03000663.1:0-105953 GCA_002205965.3 Kappaphycus alvarezii | reverse complement strand
ATCTACCGAGGTCCTTCCCTTTCCCGAACGGAGACGTCCGTTAGGTAAGAGAGAAGTGAACCCTAACGGTTTTATACCTCAACTCTCCCGACCTAGAACCCCTTTTGGTTAATTCCGTACGGTTTTAGGTTTCGAGAAGAGACGCCACCGGAAAACAAGAGAAGCAGAGTCGAAAATCACAGTATTATCCGTTCGGTACTTCAAGAAGAAGATACCGAAGTCAAGATGTCCGCCCCGTAGACCGCCCGGAAGGCTCCCAGTCTTCCCATAGCACCCGCAGTGCGCCGTCGGCACTGACGAAGCCGCTCGCCGAACCGGAACGGTATTTGCATGACCGTGCACGGAACCAAGCGACGCCGACAAGTGCCGCCGACCCCGTTACTTCGGCCCCCTATCAGTTGTTTCCAGGACCTCCGTCCGGAGACAGTGGATTGGCAAGAGCCATGACATCACCGTCCGGAATGACATCACCGATCGGTTTGGAAAGGGCCCGGTGGATACACAGCGAGGGTCGTCCCGCGTGTATTGGATGCCCTGGGTCCACAAGTCCGTACGGAAGTTGATAATGCAACAGAAGAAGTGAAGAAGAAAATCCGTTCGGAATTAAAGGTCGAAGTACAGGAGATGGTTAAGAAGGAGGTGCAGGAACAAGTCCATTCGGTTATGGAGTCCGAGCTCCAAGCAAAGGTGTATGACATAATGGCCGAGGCTGCGGAGCCGATGGTCATGTCATTCCTTCGGGAGGAGACTACAGCTCTGATGAGGCGCTTTGCAAATATGCCCATCGAGGAATTACTCAGAGCTGACGAAGAGTCTAAACCCGTACCGGATAGTTCGAGCAGTCTACCGACCGGAAATCTCGCCAAGAGTCTACCAGGCCCGTCTGGGCATTTACAGTTTAAAAACACCGAACACGGTAATACAAGTCCTTTACGGGAGTCGGCTGTTCCACCCATGGATGTGAAACAACCGTACTTTCCGGTTAACCCTGCTGGGGGACGAGACTCTAATGATGAAGAGTCGAGTCCCAAACACCGTAGCGGACGTGGTGAGTGTGATGATGATCGCTCTCCTTCCCGTCACGGTAAGAAGAAATCAAGGTCGCGTCGCAAGTATCGAGAAGAGGAGACTAGTACCGATTCGGAATTCGAAAGTTCAAGTTCCGATGATGGCCGGAAGAAGAGCCGAAGCCGCAAGAAGAAGAAGAAGAGTAAGAAGGGTTCCCGTCGCCGGAGTTCCCACGATTCAAGTGATGCGAGTACCGATTCGGAATCGTCGAGTTCATCCAGTTCGTCGTCGTCCGGTTCGGATAGCTCCCGTCGTGGTAAGAAGAAAAAGAGAGGTCTAGTAAGAAGTTGAAGCCGCTACGTCCGTTGAATGAGTTGTTCACGAAGGCAGTGAACTACAAGACCTATCGTTTGGAACTCCGTTCGGCAGATTCTCACGGGTCGTCGAGGAGTATCGTTAAATACAGAAAGAAGATAGACATCCAGATGAGACCGCACATGTTCTCTGGATCAGATCCGATCGCGGTTTTGAACTTTTTGGCCAAGTTCAAAGACGCTTGTAACATGAATTCCGTACCGGAGCAGGCCGCCATGTGGTGTTTCCAATTCTACCTCACCGGACAAGCCGAAGTGCTAGTGCAAGCTCGTATGACCGGCGGTTCGATGGCGATGGATAGAAACCATCATGAGTTGCTCCGTTCGTACAAAGAAGTGGTTCAGTTTCTACTCCGTACGTATGCAACCGATGAGGTAATCGCGATGGCCTATTCGGAAGTTGTGAACTTTAAGCAAAGTTCTTCAATGACCGAAGAGTCCTATTCCCGGATGTTGTGGAACAAAGCTCTCCGTTGCGGTACTGTATTTTCCGATCGGAGGTTGAAATCGTTGTTCGTAGATGGCTTGTTGCCTGCCACTTGCAAACAGGTGCGGCTGTATCTCGCCACTCACCCGAATGCGGATTATCAGACAGTAGTCAATCATGCCCACGCATTGGGAGAAGGGTATCGTACAGCTCGCCGACCGGTATCGAATATAGCAACAAGTTACCCGTTAACGAAAGAGACAAGATTTCAACCACGCGACCGACCGGGAAGGGCGTTAACGATCGAAAGTCCTTCGCAAGAAGACAGTTCAACCGTGACCGAACGGGTTGAAGATTTGGAAGTTCTTGCTTTAACTCAAGGTGACCGTACGGGTAACAGCGTGACTACGTATTCAACGCCGCCCTCGAGTTTCTATCCGTCCGGACCATCGTCACCTGCAGCAATGCAGCAGCCGAAGTCCCCTCAAGGAAGCTCGCCGGCCGATACAGTGAGTACTCCTGTGAATCGCGCTGGTAACCCTCCGTCCAGGTCTAAACCTCCATTCTGTCGTCTTTGTTTGGATCCCGGCCACGTCGTCTGTCCTTACTTGAATGCTACCGACCGGTCGAAATTGATGCAGATCCGTAGCCAAAACTATCGCCGCTTTATGGCAAACAAGGACAACTCCGCTGCGGTACCCCCGCAGATTGGTCCATCCCGTGCGCCGCATTCGGTTAACATTATCGAGGAGGGGATTACTGAAACACTCCCTCTTCCGGGACAAGTAGATAACCCCGAGTCGGAAAACGATGCCGGAAACGCGTAGGGGCGTCGTCGTTTCCGATTTGGAATTCTAAAGGTCTTCGATGGACACCGGAACGGAAGACCTCCTCTCTGTCGTCTGATTTCTCTCTGCGTTATGATTCTAGTGCTGGTGATTCTCTTTATTTCTTTAAGAAACGCAACTACAAAGTATCAATGACCGTTGGACGGGACCCGTCGTTAATGATTCCTTTAACGACTGTCCTTGATACCGGAGCGGGACCAAATATCGTGAATGTGCGCACCCTACCGGATGCTTGGAAATCATCTATCCGTTCGGTTGCCGCACCCCCTTTATTGGACGCTTCAAATAAACCCATCCGATGTTTGGGTACTCTTGATCTTAATGTCCGTATCGGTGAATTGAAGACTCGTGTTCGTTTCCTGGTGGTTGGTAATCTAGCCGTCGATTGCATTCTGGGTACTACATTTATTGATCAACATGTACGCGCTATTTTACCATCCGACCGGAAAGTTGTATTTCATCATGCACCACCAGTTACTATTGTTGGCAGAACGTTACCGAAGACGGAGACAAAGTCGAAACGTTCTACGTCTATCCAAGCCCTTTCCTTTGAGTCCCGATCCCGGAAGATTCGTCTTGCCTCCCATGTAACAATACCCCCTATGAGTCATGTTTCAATTCGTGTTCAATGTCCGACCGGTGGTTTGTGCCTTGTCCAGAATCATCCCAAACCCTTAATCAAACATCTCGCCCTTATGGCAAATGGGATCATGGACATCCGCCCGAACCGGCCGTTCGTCGTTTTAATGAGTAATTTTTCTAGTAAGACTGCAACTCTCCCCAAGAATACAGTCGTGGGTCTCGCTCTACCTGCACCCGCTCGGATTTTGTCCGTCACTCTTCCCGCTGCCAGGATGGCACCTCATCTTAAGGAGGGGGGTAAGGACTCTAATTCTGAATCTATTTTACCGACCGGTTCAAGCAGAGACGAGAAGACTGTACCAAATTGGCAGTCGCAACGTAATTATACATCGAGTGACAGACCGATCGGCCAAGAAGGATTGCAACCAGATTGGCATGATCAGGTCCGCGTCGGTGTGAAAGAAGAGAAAATAAGAAAGGATGTCCTCAATTTGTTGGACGAGTTCTCCGAAATGTGGACTGGCCGTCTCGGAAAGATAGATATAGCTAAGCATCGAATTGAGCTCACGCCAGATGCTAGGCCAATCTATCAACAACCGTACCGTGCCGGGCCAAAAGCAAGAGAATTCGAGAAGAAAGAGATCGATCGAATGTTATCCGCCGGAGTGATTGAGCCCACACAGTCGGAATGGGCCAGTCCAGTCGTATTCGCGCCGAAGAAGGACGGCACCTTACGTTTTTGTATAGATTATAGAAGACTGAATGCTGTAACCGTACGGGATTCCTATCCTATACCAAGGATGGATGAGTGTATCGACTCGCTGGGAGAGGCTACGGTCTTTTCTACTCTAGACTGTAACAGTGGCTACTGGCAAGTCGAGATACCGGAAGAGGATAGGGACAAGACTACCTTTTCTAGCCATCATGGTTTGTTTCGCTTTACCCGTATGCCGTTCGGTCTTAAGAATGCTCCCGCGACGTTCCAAAGGGCTGTCGATATAATCCTTTCACGGGTTAAGTGGCAGTATGCCCTTGTTTACTTGGACGACGTCATCATTTATTCTAAGACCGTTTCGGAACACTTTCAGCATGTTAGAGAAGTGTTGAGCCTTTTAAGAGCCGCTGGTGTCACGCTCCGCTTGGCGAAGTGCACCTTCTTCGAGGCAGAGGTTGCGTATCTGGGCCATGTCATCCGTCCGGGTCAACTCCTCGTGGATAACAGGAATTGCGATGCTATCAAAAGAGCGCTTCCACCGACTAACCAGACGGAATTAAGGTCGTTTTAGGAATGTGCAACGTTTACCGTCGGTTTATCAAGGGTTTCGCCAAGATAGCCGCGCCGCTGAACAAGAAGACCGGAAAAGGAAGTCCGTTCGAATTCGGTATCCTAGATGATGAAGAATTTGATGCCTTTATGACGCTGAAACAGAAGTTGGTATCACCACCTATCCTGGCTTTACCCGCATCGGTTATAAATACACATTGGACACTGACGCTTGCGAGTATCAAGTCGGATGCACACTCCTACAAGAACAACCGAACGGTGACAAACTGCCTGTTGGGTATTGGAGTAGGAGTTTGACCAAAGCGGAACAGAATTATTCAACCACCGAGAAGGAATGCCTAGCTGTTGTTTGGTCAATTCTAACTCTACGACCTTACCTTTATGGCGACAAGTTTACTCTCCGTACGGATCACCATGCACTACGTTGGATTTTGAATCTAGCCGACGCATCCGGACGGCTTGCGAGATGGCGGTTGAGGTTAGCCGAGTATGAATATGATGTGGAATACCGCCCGGGTATCAAGCATCAGTTGGCTGATGGTGTATCTAGACTCCGAACGGAAGGTGAAGACGACACAGATATCGACTATGAAGTCCCCTGTTTCATCGTTGAAAGCAACGCCGAACCGGAACAAGCTGGAAGCGAAAGTTTGCTTGATTACCACGACGCTGTAGTCGCATATTGGGAATCCGAACTCGGGGAAAATAGAATTATTGGCCTACCGGAGGTAATGGCACTTGCAGAGGTTGATGAACCTGCAAACCCGTTTACGGTGGAAGAATTCCTAGCTGAACAAGCTAAGGACGAATTCTGCCTAGGGAAGGCCAATGCAGTCGGTGAACAGAGTTCGACTTCGACCGATACGGTATTCTCGTTCGAAAGTCCAAATTGGACGGAGCTTTACAACGAGTTGTTCCTAAGTCGCTCCGAGCACGGTTACTGTATATGGCTCACTATCCCCGTTTAGCCGGTCATCCAGGCGGAACTAGAATGTACTATTCCCTTCGGCGGGAGTATTACTGGCCACAAATGGCGAACGATGTGTTTATGACCGTCCGGGATTGTGTTAGTTGTGCTCGTAACCGCGGAACCGTACGGAAGTTTCAGAAGTTTATGAAACTCTTCCCAGCTAGTGGCCCCCTCGAATTTGTCGCAATGGATTTGCTCGGACCGCTACGGAAGACTACTCGTGGCTTTGTCTTTATTTTGGTTATCACCGATCGGTTCTCTAAGCTCACTCGTTGCATCCCTTTACGAACTACTACCGCCGCGGTTGTCGCAGCTGCGTTCCTTGACCATTGGGTTTATGCTTATGGCGCCCCTCTTTATGTCTTAACCGATAACGGGAAACAGTTTACTGCTAAGTTCTTTGATGCGGTTTGCAGTATGCTGGGGTCCCGCCATTTCTTAACCACGGCCTATCACCCTCAAACTAATGGGCAAGCCGAACGGTTTAATAAGACAATTGTACAGCGCCTTCGTCACTATGTGGAAGAACATCAAACCGATTGGGATCTTTATTTACAACCATTGACCTACGCCTACAATATGCAGGTACACCGGGTAACGGGAACTACTCCCTTTGATTTGGTATTAACTCGACACCCGCCGAGTATCACCGTTACGGGAACAATTGATCGAGTGGCTGACTCCGCTACGGATGAAACCCTAACTCCTGTACAGCTGAAACGAGCGACGATGCGCCGACTTCGGTATGCTTTACGAAAAGCTAACTTGAAGATGACTACCGCGCAGGAAAAAGCAAAACAGGACTTTGATCGGAAAGTAAGATTCCGACCGGTTATCCGTTCGGGGGATACTGTATTTGTTGATCGACCGCCACGGGCTCTGCGTCCTGTCGAACGAGCAGAAAAGGATCCGTTAACGGGAGAAGTTGACACCGACGAGGCGAGACTAAACGAGGGAAGGAAAAAGCTTCTTCCCGTACTACTGGTCCGTACGTGGTGAAATCAGTTACCGACTCGGTTGTCTACATTGAGCAGGATGGTCTCCTTATTCCTGTCAGTATTGACCGAGTTACTAAGGTTCCGAGCGTCGTTTGCCTTTATCTGGTTTATCCGATACGTCTACAGTTCCTACCCCTGGGTCTGGTGAGTCCTCTACAACCTATTCTTCCCGATCGGCATTCTCCTACTTTATTACCTTCCGATACGGAGGACGAGGAATACGTGGCGGACAAGATCGTTTCGCACGGCGAAACACAGACCGGAATGAGTACAGAGTCCGTTGGTTCGGATATTCCCGGATGAGGATACGTTTAAACCCTGACGGTCTCCCGGAAAACCAAATACGTCAGTATTGGCGCCGGGAGCCGTCGAGCTAAGGAGGGGGTAGAACCGAACGTTCTTTTCCTCTCCGAAAGCGGCCCAAGCCTAACTGTCCAGGGAATGAGTTTATTGTGGTGGAAGAATTAGTTACCGGAGTCACTTGCCGTTTCACGAAAATCGGACATAGTCCAACTAGGCGGTTATGGCCTCAAGGCTGGTATTCCGGACGATGATGAGAGAGAAGTACCGATCTGCGTCCCAGATCTCATGTAGGCCAACCCTTCTGGGTTGTCCCGAATTCCGCACGGCTCTTACCGAACGTACGCCCCTTCTGGGACGTGTTTACTTTACTGTTTTCCGAACGGACACTCTTTCTGGAGGCACCACTCTTTCTGCAGTGTACTGTATTTTCCCGAAGGATGATGTATACCGAACGGAAAATGGTGCAAGGGGAAGGGAGAAACCGGACGGAACGGAGGATGATGAGGAAGAGGAAAGGCAACCGTGAGGGGACGGAGTTTGGACAAGCCAAAGGGTGGGCAACAGACTTTTTATACCGGCCACGGTCAAAATGCAAAGAGTGGAAACCGAAAACGGATGGCAGAAAAACCGCGCAAAAGTACAGTACGGTATCATGAAATTTTATTATTTCTTAGCCACCTGCGTACAGTACCGCGCGGGAAAACAACGGATGGTGCAAAAAGAAGGAAAACACAGACCGGAGGCGGAATGACCGAGCGATGCCAAGAATGAAGGCAAATGAATGGTTGATTCTATACCTACCGCACGGGGATACTTTTGATTGGTTCAATAAGGTGCAGGAACCCCCTGACTCCACTAATAATGCGTGTTTATTGGTTCAGTTACTGTACCAGAAAACACCGAAACGCCTCCAGGAGTACCTGCACCGCACTGTAATATGCCGAAGGACATGAAGTCTACCGAACGGTGAAGAAGACGGCAAAGTTGGGAAAAAAGAAAATGCTCCCATTCTAAAACGGTTAACGCTACGGACCTGAACTCTTGCCACTTTAAAGAGGAGGTGCTCCCCCTCACTGCGTTGACAGAGGCGGAAACTGAGCAGTAGAAGTCAAGATATCACCGTACGGAATAGAAGAAAAGGGGAAAACACAGTTTGAACCAGAACGTCGGTAACTTTTACAACGAAGTAGAAAAGAGAGTAACTACCGATCGGCTAATTCGCAACGACAAAGTTACCGCTCGGTACTATCAATGGTGACGACGACGTTTGGTACCCCTATCGGTAATTCCGGTTTCGGATGGTATCTCCGCATCTTCACCCAACTCTGGCCTCACCCGCACGGAAGTTCGCAAATTAGCTAAGATGTCCCATAACGGTCCACATCCATCATGGTACTTAGTAACAAACGCAGACCATCATCAACCGAATCGGGAACGGACGGCGAGTGTGGCGACAGACGGCTTGAATCTCGCGAAGTAGGATCACCGTTTCGGAGAGACCAACGTGGTATCAGAAATCAACGCCCCGCCCGGATGATCATGAGAAACCGCCGCAGACGAATCACTGCTTTCGTAGTCTGGTTTCCAAGGAGTGACAGGTAGAGGAGACCGGTCGGAGTTGTAGGACGTGCAATGCGAACACCCATTACGGGAGTTACCGCATTACCGGACGGAAAAGCTCGAGGAGATGCAACGCGCTCCGTAGCCGCATTCTTCTGTACAGACTTCTGAATCTCTTCTACCACCGGACGGTCGTCTTCAACTTCTTTTTCTCCGCTCGGTTGCGCCTCGGCTTGGGCACTGCAGACTCACCTCGCGTTTGTCAAGTGCTCCCACTACTACCGGTTCGGGAACAGGAACGGGAACGCTACGGAGAGGAGGTGCCTTCGTTGCGCCGGACAAGGGAGTAGATGGCTTCGCGGTACCTCTCGGTTTGCTCGCAGAAGGACAGGGATGGGAAGGCGCTGGAGTAACTTCTACCGGAACGGGAGACGGAGGCGGTGTGTAACGACCACCACCACGGGCCAGGACTTCTTCAGGACCTCGCGACCGAACGGGAGAACTGTAACCGACTTCTGGCGGAGGAGGAAGTGTTGGATAGCGATGGTCAGAACCCCGAATCGGTACTAATGAGTCTTCTTCCCAGTTGTAGCCGCAGAAACCGGGGTACGCGGGCCACTGGATGCAACGCAAGTGACGGAAGATAGCCACTGCGTAGTCCGGTCGGTAAGCAGAGTCGCACACGATGTTCTCGATGCCGAATGCCTCTATTCCGCGCATCAACCGCTCGGGAATTGGAAAGAGACGACCACAGTCACCGCCCGGTACATCACCTTCTTGACTGTAGAGACGAGGATCTTCCGAACGGACAAAGTTAGTAATACCGAAGTATGCCGCTTCGAGGATGGCCAAGCCGGCGAACACGATATACTCGGACAAAGCAGCAGTCCAAAGTATATCCGTCAGGCGACGATCCGAACGGTGAGGCTCACGCAGCAGGCAATGAGAGAAGTACACAAAAACGGATGGAGTAGGGATGCACAAGCTGCGGGTTGCCTCGAGTTCGTCCCATCCGTTCGGAGTCGTGATGTACAAGTTCGCGCGCAATGACGGGGTACGTCGAAAAATTCCGTTCGGTGAGCCTGGTGAATGAAGTTGTCCTTGGACCGAGTGCGGATTCGATGCTCGGTAAAGGCCGACTCACCCCAGCGCTTCCGATCGGCAAACCAAAAGATGGACCGGTCGTAGGGCTGATCGAAGCAGACAAACTCCGGAGATGGACAAATCGGATGAGTATGGCAGCGATGTCTTGTAATCAGAGCAACAACCCGTTCGGTATAACCAAGTTCGCCAGTGCAGCGGATCCAGGCAGAGTCCAGTCCGGGCGGTGCTTCCAGAATCACACCAATGTGAGCCCAGTGCTGCTGCCAGGACTGCTCTCGGCCCTTGACGTTCTTCCGATACGGTGGTTGGACAAGTGGTATGGCAGCGAACCGTTCAGCATCCAGTACTTTTGATGCCCACGAATGAAGTCGTCCACCCCCATCGGGACCTGCACCGCACGGAAAGAATCCCCACGACCAAACGATGGTCCAACTCTTGCCCGGGGAGAACCGGCAAACTCGGAGGCGGCGACGGGAAGTGATGACTTGAACTGAAGCTCCGGACGGGGGTGCGTACTGTAGCGCTGCTAGACCACCGGACGGAGTGTGATGAGGAATCGGCGGCAGGTCCCCCACCTTGTCCCCATTGCTGCAGGGTCATACCGAACGGAAGGAACTGGGTTGGAAGATGTCAGAGATTGAGACGGCGTATCTTGTCCAGTCGGCATGGTGAGAGAGTTGCGACGATTTCTCTGAGCAGTAGGTTGATATGGGCTGCGAAAGGGGAGTGATGTTGATGGCGGAGAGGGCATGCGCAGAGGAGAACAGAGAGGAAGGATGATGGATGACTTACGCCCGAGGACGTGCGCAGAGGTAAGGTGGGGGTCTGTGGTATAGTGAGTGAAGTTACCGCACGGTGAGTGGGATGGCTGAATTTATAATGATCCAAGGGAAGATCACCCGGCCGTTCGGTTGCTTTGCGATGCACGCGTTGACCCGCTCGGCGACCACGTGGCAAAGTTGAGGGCGTACAGCAGTGTACACCGCGCCGGGGTGAGGAATCCGTAAGGTAATTACAGGACTGTGGAGAGTACAGTAGGGTATAATTTAGTAATGCGTATGATAATTAGTAGAAATTGACACCTGTATGCACGGGACCATTAGGGTCTAGTGCCAGGTCCAATCGGACTCCGTACGGACTTCACAGATATTTAACTGTGATCTCCTTTACGGTGCCCGTCAAGTAAAGAGGTAAGCACCCTTCCACCTTGGAGTTCCCTGTTTTACTTTTACCTTTTCCTTTACCGCTCGGTTACTCCTTGTTTTACTAGTCTCCCTCTGGCCTGTATCGCGCCGTCACCGTCTCCGCTTATTTCCCCCAACCGCGGCACGGTTAGCTCATCCCGAGAGTGAGCCAGCCTCTGTCTTGTGTTTCCCTTGTTATTCCGTTCGGTGGTCCCTCGCTGGTCGCAGACCTACCTAACGCTCTACCAATCTACCGAGGTCCTTCCCTTTCCCGAACGGAGACGTCCGTTAGATAAGAGAGAAGTGAACTCTAACGGTTTTATACCTCAATTGCAGAAATATATGTGTAACCAGAGTTGGCCCAGTATGCGGTAGTGCGGATAGGTCCGAGTCATGGATTTGCCCTTCGGCGCAACAGTTGGGGCCGGTAAGATGGACAACGACTGTTGGTTATCAGCGGACGTGCATCTATGCTAGGTAGAGCTGGCCCAGTGTAGTATACACTAAATAGGTCCGAGCTGTGATTCGCTTCAGAGCAACAGTCGGGGCCGGTAAGATGGACAACGACTGTTGGTTATCAGCGGACGTGCATCTATGCTAGGTAGAGCTGGCCCAGTGTAGTATACACTAAATAGGTCCGAGCTGTGATTCGCCTTCAGAGCAACAGTCGGGCCGGTAGGATAGGCAACGACTGTTGCCTATCGAGTGTCGTGTGTCTACGATAGGTAGAGCCGGCCCAGTGGTGCATGAACTGGATAGGTCCGACTTTGTACTGCTTCAAAACAACAGTTGCGAGCTAGTGGT
The DNA here is from genome assembly GCA_002205965.3 of Kappaphycus alvarezii. Classification (NCBI taxonomy): domain Eukaryota; phylum Rhodophyta; class Florideophyceae; order Gigartinales; family Solieriaceae; genus Kappaphycus; species Kappaphycus alvarezii. The sequence goes on along the minus strand of NADL03000663.1, from coordinate 94,506 downwards.
TGCTTGCGCTTTCTAAATGTAATAGAGCAGGCCCAGAATAAGATACCGTAGAAAGGAAAAGGTATGGTATCCGACTTCGAAGAAACATCTGGAAGATGGTAAAAATATAACTACTACTGGTTGGCACGAGTCGTTCCTTCACAGTCCCCCTTCTCGAAGGAATACTGGACTGCGATCTTAGCCGACGAAAGAGACTCCGCGGCGAATAACCCATTGTTCTATAGGGTTGCTTGCCTATCCCTTCATCGATGATTCTATTGAGAACTGAGTTCTCCTTCACCTTTTTAGAGAATCAGCAGGGTTGAACTCGCTTCGAATCCATGCCACATCACTGATTTTCATTTCTTCGTAGGCTTCTCGGACTGAGCTAATTCACCATCAACCGTTTCTCTGTAGTAATGTTATTTTTGATAATCACATCGAAGAGAGATTTTGAATCAGTAATATACGGACGGGAACGTTCCGGTTGAGAATTTTGTCGATATCGCTTTTGATTGCGAGAGTGTAATCCATTGCGTCTGCAAAAGCAACGTTTCTCCACCTAGAACGGATCTGACCACCCTTCGAGACTTGTGTGTACTAAAGTGTAAGATGTTGCACTGGTCGTGTTTGTCGCACAATAAAATAAGAAATCCAAGTTGAGTTGATAGGTCGGCGTTATCGGCAAAGCTGCCGTCGCTGTAGACTCAGATAAAGGGAGGATTGATCCAATGGTCGTTGTAGATTCCACGATAGGGATACTTGTATCCTTCCGTACGATGCGGTTAATAAAGGCGATTGCCGGAGGACCGAAGGAATTGTCGTTACCTGAGAAGCCTTGTTTACAGCACAAGCGATGTCAGGTCGGGTGTGCGTGAGCCATTGGAGTCGTTGGCGTAGCGAGCGATATTCCATCAGTGAAGCGTCTAGTGGTAGCGGCTTGATTCTGCGTAGATATTCGGTTTGAGACAAGCAAATACCGCCGGAGGTAGTCGATGCTTGCATTCCAGCAAATGTAAAATTATCCATCTCTCTTGGTTTAGACTCAAACCTTTCTTCCGTCTGCTTTGTGTGGATCAGAAAGTCTTCTGTACCCGCATGGAAGCTATCATCGACGTAGTACCCGGACAGACCTGCTAGTTTGCCGTCTAGGAGCTAAAAAACAAACGGATGTCGAGTGAACACTGATTCATCTGGAGTTTATTGCGAGATGAGACGTAATTGTGGCGTCCCAATAGTCTCCCGCATCAGTCAATCCATAGAGCGGCTTGAGAAGTTTCAGTAGGTGGTTTTTGTCGAGCTGCAGTTCTTCTGGTGGTTTGACATAAATATCCCGCAATAATTCGCCTGCAGACTGAGGGTACGCTTGTGTCACATCTTGCGACCAAATACGAAAGCCAAATATAGATGCTAGGGCTATGACCAAACGAACAGAGCTGTGTCGAAGCATTGTCGCCGGATGAACCAGTTTGTGTAATTCCTTGTCTTTGAAACCTTGTACAACATAAAGTGCTTTGTATGGCTCGTCTTTTGTGCCCTTATGCTTGATGCTTAGCACAAACCGCCCGTCTAATATGTTGGTATTCTTCGGTAGCTCCTCGCACAGTACAACCTCGAATATGTTCCGGTCTAGGAGACCACGTATTTCTTTTGCCCTTGCTTCGGCAAAGCGGGGCCAGACTTTCGAGGATCAGTTGGTTCAAGAACTTCCGTAAGATATACGCGGAGAGGAGGTGATGAATTGGCCAAGAAAGATGTTGAGTAGTTGATCTGGTGCAATAATGAGTTTTCATCTGCCTTGGAAGCTGGCATGATATTCGATATATTATATTTCGCCTCTCGATCCAGTCTCTGAACCCAGACTTGTTTGCTTTGCACCTTTGTGTCCTCGTAAGGTCCCTTCCAAATCCTTGAATTCTCTTGCCATACATATAATGATCTCCAGCGTGTACTATAAAGTCAGCGGCAGGTGGGACACGTTCTCGGAATGCCCGTTGGAGGCTGAGCTCTGCACTGATGTCCGCCATTTCAATTCTTGCTAGGTCCATAGATCGCATGCGGTCAGCATGATTGAGTAAAGGTGTCGAGTGTGGATCAAACCTAGGAATTGTTCCAAAAACCAATAGAGATGGAACTAGCCCATCAGGTCCGGTGGTATCATTCATGGCCTTGATACTCAGCTGGAGTGCAATTGCCGTGTCAACACCGGGGACATCTTCTGTGATCTTGTTGAAGATCCTTCGCAGGGGCTTGTGGTAGCGCTCACCGTTTACCAACGCATTGTGAGAGTGGACGCCAGAGATCTTCAACTGAATACCAGCGGACTTCGCGAGTGTCTCGAATTCCTTGCCAGTAAAAATACTATCTTGATCCACGCGCATTTTGTACGGGTAACCCACGTATGTTGAAGCCCAGCAGACAATAAAAGCATTCCAGACTGCTTGGGTAGTCTTATCGGGTAGGAATATAGCAGAAGAGAAATGGGTGTGGAGTTCAAGGACGTGAAGTGCTGGGCGTCCCTGTAGCCAGACGAGGTCAAGATCAATTTCATGATTGAATACACAATCAGGTGGAGGAAAACTGACTCGGAAACGATGCGGCCCTTTCTTATATCTTTTGCAAGTTTGGCAAGCCTTGCTGATCTGCTTTAAAACTGCGAGAGTCTCGGGGGATGTGTCCACGGGACGTACGCGCTTAAGGAGATTGTATAGTTTTGAAGCCGAGGGGTGCCAGTAATGCCTGTGTAATCGACTTAGCTCCACCCGTGTGAATAAGGTATCCTTGATGTTCCAATCAACGTATAGATGGTTGAATGTTCGGATTATTGGTAGTTTCCAGCCGTACTGACGGCTATGCAACACATTTTCCACATTGTCAGCTACAAGCCGTTTTTTGTCCATGATATCCAGTCCAAATAAAAACTGGATGTCAGAATCGACAACATCAACGTCCAATTCGAGTAAGGCGCCGTCTGGAGTCGGTATACGTATATTAACAGTTCTTAGGCTAGCATAGATGCTATCGCCGAACTTGAAGCTGTAGTCGGACGAAGATAGCTTCATCTTTTTTTTCATCTGACGGTATAACGCCTTAGCTTGTGCCGGTCCGATACATGAGCGTTGTGCGCCGATATCAAGACACGCACCAATGAACGGTTTAGGTGTGTTAGAGAAATGAGTGTCACAGTACTTGATATTGATGACATTTCGGTTGTCATGGGATGAGGATAAATGAGGATCATGACAGAGGCGGTGATCGACATGATAAGAACTTAAATCATTCCGTGTTCGTTTCCCCTTTGCCGCATACTCGGGTGACGGCACTTGCATTATATTCCGTATCCAAATAGACGGGGGTGAGTACGATGAATCATCCTGCGGTAATGCGTTAGCGACAGATGCAGGTGAAATGAACCTACTGGAGATTACAGAAAAACTGAAGCTATTGATGTGTGATAAATTGAAGCGACTTGAACCGTTACTTGATGTATTGTCTTCATTAGTGACCGAATCAAAATATTTCGTCGAGGGTGGGTTCTCAGGTATCGGAGATTCAAAGATGCTAGAGCTTATTTCATCTTTAGAAAATGCATGTGGTGATGTGTGAGGCGACGTTTGCGAAGATGTTGTGTGGGAAGCTTGAGTGAACAGAATATACTGGGGATCTGGCACTTGTTCCGAATCCACAACGGAGTCCTCATCGTCAGTTTCTTGTAGTGACTCCTCAAGATACGCATTTCCATCTGCCTTATTACCATCTGAGGGCTTAGTGAAACCATCAGGATCTTTCAAGATATCAAAAAGCATGCTTGAAAGGAAATTAATGTGCTCAGATTGCTCCGATAAAATCTTTTTCAAAATGATTACTTTTTGCTTAGTTGTCTTGTTGCGCAGCATAAATGAAATTCGATTCTTGACGATGCGATCAGCGTCACGTGGTTGAGTACATCGACGTTCAACGTGGTCGGTACTTCCGCAATTGAAGCATTTTGCGTCGAAGGAAAAGGTAATGTTCTTGCGGTGACGAGCATGTAGATCCGATCCATAGCGCGCTTGAGATTGGAACCAGTTGACTGCTCCATTAGTTTGGCTGAGGCGATAGTATCCGTTTTAAGGACTTAAGGAAGCAACTTCAACAGATTCTGGTTGAAAAGGTTCTTGTGGTGCTCTGTATTGGGAGTTTGGCATGAACAGTTGGGGTTGCGATGGTGACTTGAGAGGCGGTACTTGTCTAGATAGTTCCTGTGATCTGTGAGGAGTATTTTTGATAGACAAAGCGTTTGACGGTAGTGCAATGGGCTGGTTGTAGGTTGCACAGATACGGGCTTTGTGTTCCGCTCTGTCCAAAGCGTCGAGAAACGTTTTAAAATCGCTTCCTGGGTTATTCATGCTTTTAATGGGGGCAGCGGCCCATGGGTTTCATCAGCACCGAAAGATAGATTACATGTTTTTGGTATTCTTCCGAGTTACGACCAGGTGAGCACTGGGGAACAAGATCCTCAATTTTTCTTGCGAGTTTCTGGAGTGCTTCGCCTTCGTTAGCAAAATCTATCATGAAGTTATTGCAGTGAAACCTCGTCTTCTATGGACTGCATACGAGTTGTAGTGCTGCAATAGCGTTGCTGCAATGCATGTACTATTTTATCCTAGCTTTGCATTTTACGCAAAGAGGAGTAGTAGAAACTCAATGCTTCATTTCGGAACATATTGTGGATAAGAGAGATACGTTGGCTCTGCTGGATGTTGTTGACGTTGCAGAAATGGTCGAATTCGGTCAAAGCCATAATGATTTTTTCCCTTGAATTCCCACCAAACTTCGAGGAGTCTCGACTAAAGAAAGCATAAATTTTACTGGCCCCGTTTCCACTCTCTTGGTCGAAATTTAGATGGCGATTTACCGGTTGGTGATTGCTACCTTCTCGGTGAGGGGTTTGCAGATTCCTAGGAGGAGGATTGAAGACTTCCAGTTGTAACCTTCCTTGTTTTAAGTTCGGTACCTGTGGTATGCCTCGCTTATGTCATAGTGGAATTCTCGTTCCGGCCATATCACACTGACGATGCGTATGCATAGAAGATTGGAATTCAAATGTTGGTTTGGGGATGAAGGACGCTGTCTTCCATAAACACTCTTATGCACTTGGATATGTTACTGTTGGTAAGAATTTCCGCCCTGGTGAGATCCCATATAGAGAACTATTCCTTGAGTAGCGTCCGAAGGTCTTCTCCACGAGCTTGAGGATTGAAACCATCGAATGTTCGGAAGAAGCGAACAATATTTTGTTGTAAGGTGTTGTCGGCTTCAACACGTTCCCAGTTGATAAACCGGGTTGTATTCGAAGGATCCTGGGGTTGATCTTCCATCCGATTAACGAGCTTGAGGACTTTTTCACGTCTAGCCTTATTCGCGAATGTGGATAGAACGTATTTGCGTCTGACACTTGTTGATCTGTTGATTAGTTGAGGTTTGGTTGATGAGTTGATTGATTGGTTTTTTGAGAGAGGATGGCTAGTCTAGCAGAGATAGCTATCTTAAATACTAATTTGTACACAACCCTTCCATAAAAACTTAGTCAAGCTATGACTATCGAATATGCAATCGGGTATTGCAGAAAAATATTTGTAACCAGAGTTGGCCCAGTATGCGGTAGTGCGGATAGGTCCGAGTCATGGATTTGCCCTTCAGCGCAACAGTCGGGGCCGGTAAGATGGACAACGACTGTTGGTTATCAGCGGACGTGCATCTATGCTAGGTAGAGCTGGCCCAGTATAGTATACACTAAATAGGTCCGAGCTGTGATTCGCCTTCAGAGCAACAGTCGGGCCGGTAGGATAGGCAACGACTGTTGCCTATCGAGTGTCGTGTGTCTACGATAGGTAGAGCCGGCCCAGTGGTGCATGAACTGGGTAGGTCCGACTTTGTACTGCTTCAAAACAAAAGTTGCGAGCCAGTGGTTGCTTGCGCCTTCTAAATGTAATAGAGCAGGCCCATTATAGGATACAATAGAAAGGAAAAGGTATGGTATCCGACTTCGAAGAAACAGCTGGAAGATGGTAAGAAATATAACGACTACTGGTTGGCACGAGTCGTTTCTCCACAATGGTGGCAATAGGGAACAGTACAGTAAGCAGAGTGACAATTTTCCGATCCCCTGAGGTCCTAGAAAACAGTGCAACCTACTAAGCGATTGGACTTACTACTGTACAGTACTGTACAGTGTGCCAATCCTCGAGACTTCCTGTCCTGTACGGTCGGTATGCACTTCAGACCTCCTTGTTCAAACTGTAATTGTCACCCGTGCTTCTCTTTCAGTTGATACAGCAATGAAATCAATACAGTGCTGCGGAAATTGGCCGTTGAGGATTTTGAAATTTTGTCCTCGTCAGCGGAGGACACGGGAGCCTGCGGGATAGTCGATGATCGGTGCGATGAAGAAAGCGTGGTCGGGATGTCGATGTTCCAATCGATCGCCTTGGCAGCGAGAAGCAGGGGGGGGGCGCCGGGCACCGAGATCCACGTGACTGTGGATGGTACGAAAAGAAGTAAAACGAAGGTGAGAGTATTGTGGTACTTACCCCAGATGAACGTGGCGGGAACAGCATTGTTGGAAGTTCAGAAATTCTATAATTTATTAGCTCCGTAGAACTTACTAGAAAGTAGAGGTGTAACTATAGAATTGTACTATCTAGAATATAAGCACGTAAGTAAAACGATGACGTGGGGCTCCACGTCAAATAAAAACATTGAAGGAAAATCAAATTTCTAAAATCATTCAAGACGGTACAGTTTCTCTGCTACACTACTGTATAATAGAGAACTGGAATAGCAACAGCGAACAAGTCTCTATTACACAGTGGTGTAACAGGGAAATTGTTACAAGAGCGCTTTTCTCACTGGCTTACCTTGTTTCGACACTGCTTCAGTCATGGATGATGTGGGATAGGTAAACGAGAGGACGAGGCAGGAGGGCACAGCCATTCACCACGTCAAAAACACAATTGCAGCAAGTGCACCGGGAGCGGGAAGCCAACAGGACAGGGAGAGCAGAAAGCACCTCCTGGTGCGAAGACGTGCTGAATAGGTTTCCGCGTCAACCCAGACCACAAGCTAGTCTGTGCCGTGAGCATGCGCAGTCGTAACGGAACGGGCATAGAAAGAGATGGACCCGATGTCGAGTGGAAGCCGTGAGCGAAGCAACCGCAACAGCAGAGCGATGCTCGACAATAGTACGGTGCGGGGTGCGACTCGCTTGATATGGGAACGCCAGCCTCACGGCTGGCGTTCCCATATTCGAAAACCGTGCTGGCGGGAAAGAAACAAAGTTGTCGACGTCATATACCGTCGGGACGAGCGGCAGACGGCGGTGCCATCTGACGAAAAGGACGCAGGGCGCTGCCGTCGAGGACACCAGGGAAAGAGAGGAAGAGGGGAGAGGGAGTAATGCGCATTACGGGAACGAGTTGGGCGGATAGTGGGACGTGTGGAGACGGAATCGGGACGGGTTAGCGTTCGGGTGGTTAGGCGCGGAGCTGTTGTGGTCTGGAGGCCGCTGGCGTAAATGTGGAGTGGCATGTGCGGCGAGGCACGAAATTGGAGGTAGTGGGTGGTGTCGCGAGTAGGGTGAGGCGGCGGCGGCGTCGACTGAAGTGTGGGACACAGGTGGGGCGGCAATGGCCCTACTTCGGAGGGCAGAGCGGTGGTGGCCGGCTGAGGTGACTTGGATACGGTTGCTATAGGGGGAAAGGCTTGGGTGTTTTACTCTTGGAAGATATATCCGGTCTATCCCATAGGTTGCTGTGGGGTGTCACTGTGGCCGTTAAGAGCGCAGAGACTGTAGTTGTTTTGGTTTTGAGTTGAGGGGAAGAGGTGACATTTTTATTCAAATACAGTATGAAGGGACCTTACGGCCCCTACTGGACCTAGTGGGGCTCAAAAGCGCTGATTTTGCGCTATTTGAACATAACGGCAGTACAGTACTGCATACGGTTGCACGCAACCTGACAGCTTTTTTCGGAGCGCGCAACTCTGTGGCGGCAGATTTCCCCGCCTCGCGGCAGCACAATTTGCGATATGATATCTGATAGGGATAAATCGTCGGGAGAAGAGATATTCAGAACCAACTACCCGAAGAAGGAGGTGTTGCAAGCGACAAAAGTGCTACCGTGGTATAGTTGAACGAGCAAGAAGGAGTGTATATGGAAGAGAGTTGAGAGGGCCACAAGCAAGTATGAAAGGGGCAGAGTCTACTACTGATGCTCTGTGAGCAGCGAAGGAAAAAGGTTTCTTGGGTCTGAAGTTGAATCTCAACTTCCTACTACTCGGGACTTGACTTCAAGTTGTCTGCCAACTTGCTTGACCTCTCAAGGAGGAAGCACTTTACTCAGCTTATATAGACTTTTCGGCTAATCCTAAAGTCCCAATCAAACATACTAATAGCCATAAAATGCATTCACAGGAATCTTGTGAACCAGAGAGACTATTAGAAGATATTTTCTCAAGTTAAATATCTAGGTGCCATACCCATGCCAGCCACCCATCGGCCAGGGGTGGGAATTGATGTGGCCATTATATAGACCTATCAGAGTCACTCGTAGTATCATCCACATCCTGGAACTGTACTGGCATCTACTATGACAGCGTGTCCTAAAATAAAAAATCAAACGATGATTTTGCCACACTCACCCAAATAAAAAATATCTTGCAAATTCAAAAACTGAAAAAATATCTTCCCAATTCCAATACTGTATACAATTATGGTCCTCATCTAGATTTTTGTCATGTGCGAATATGCGCACATCAATATCCTCGAGGAGCTTGAGGCCGAAGGTGTCGATCTGGCCATAAACATCAATTGCCAGGGGGCGCAGGTCGGTTCTTTCTACAACTTTTTGAAACGTAAAGCATTGAAAAATGAAAAATGAGAAGCCAATGAGGGAAGCCCAGCTGACCACGTTTGCGCCAGCATTTCAAACCCGGACTAGGAAATATCGGACGGAAACGAATCAACTTCCAACAAATTTCAACTCCTATTTCTCACCCGTCCGGCTCTTCCACTCTAGGCTAATCTATTTTTTAATCATTAAAACACCCCAATTTCTCCCCTCTACGCTATCGCCTCCACTGTTTTCGCGCATAAGCACACAATCCGCTGGCTTCCATTCCTTCGCTTTGGTATCGAACACTTCTCTGTCCAATCACCAATCACATCGACCCAGTTATCACATCGAACCCTCTAGATTTCGACTTCTCTTCATGGTGGCAGCAAAAGCTCTTGCAAATTCCCCATCCACTACTCTTTGCCATCGTTGCAACCGTCCTACCTCATTTCCCATGCTCTCCACACTAGCACCCTCTGCTCATTCCCATCCCTCACCTGCTCTTCAAAAACGCACCAACTGATCGCTTAATCTCATCATCCAGACTCCAACATTGTGCCCTCCGCTAACTCGCACGCCCAATGTACTCCCAAAAATTGTACCCAAAAATCGCTCCCACCCCTCGGACACTATCCTACCAGCTATTACGTAACAACCCTAAACTCCTCCATAACTGCTGAGTCAAAACGACATCCGCGCGCAACATACCGCACCTCTTAGTACAGGTTCTGATGCAGGGCAGACTGGAGGTAGGAACTGCGCAGACAAAGGTGACTGTTCCGCAACAAACAAACTTACAAGCACCGTCAGGCACCGACTTGCATTTGGGGGCCTCGCATACATTCATTAGAGTTTGTTACAGCAGAGATTTAGGCGCAATCTCGAAGCGACCCAAAAGGTAATGATGTTAACGGAGTCGTTGACTCACACAGTGATACATATAAATATCAGATCTAGACTCCCGAATAATTTCCATTAGGAAATCGTTTCCAATGATTAGTTTCAGCAAATAAACATTGACGATACTTGACATAATTGCACCGCGAAACGCTAATCTGCCTACAAAGCTTTGTATTATTGATACTAAATTGAATGCAATGCACATTTTTCCTCTACAAGTCACCGTTTTTTGTGTTCCTCAGGCAATTTGGGGGAAACTAGCCGCCAGCAATACTTGAATTCATCGAGCCAAAGATTGTGACTGTGGCGAAGTTGGCAAAGATGGATGAAGTAGTGCAGTGTACTAACGAAAATTTTTCTAGTAATCGAAGACGGATGTGTGAATTTGGTCACCCAGGTTTTCTGAGTGAGGGTTTGTCTGTCTGCGACCACGATCCGGAGCCTGAGGAAACAGAATACTGTCACTTGCTACAATCATTAGTGGATATTCGTATTACGGTAGCTAGTGAGCAACAGATGGAACCTACCAAGATCGAATTTGTCTGAACCGAATATGTGGAACGTTGTATGGAGCACATAACGACATTTCGCGATAATTATTCGTTCTGTGCCGATCCAATTGATACATTCAGGAAGAGATAGTGTTGAGCGACATCAAAAGGGAGTAGATCCTAAACAGTAATCTGACCACAGAGATGGGGGCGCTTTAAAGCGTACAAAATTCGCAGAATTTAAGAGCCTATACTGTAATTGCATGTGCAAGTCCGAAGCCGTTGAACGCGAGATATTAAGTCTTTTGTATACTTTAGTTCTGAGAAATCGTGAACTATGTACCTACCCTGCTCCCTAAAGCGGTATCCTCTGCCTGCTCCATTGGAGACGAGCAGGATAACTAGTGTTTCACAGCGGGAAGAAAGAGATGGGTGTGTTGTGCGTGTTGATCAATTATCAAGTCTTCCAACCAAGATACATAAGAATGTAAGATAGTAAAATAGTATTGCAGAGATGGATGCCCTTTTTTCCGGCCTGAAGCCACTGGTTCCGAAAAGAACGAGGAAAGAAAAGGAAACGGAGCAAGGTAAAGATTTATTTGAAGCAGCTGATGACAGGGCTAATTTATGGTAGCCCCTATTGGCTGCGAGTGAACAGAAAAGGACATTCCATTGATGTCAGATGGTAATTCACAGAAACAGGCACAGAACAATGCTCTGAAAATTTGTATGATAGCATAGGCGAATAGATCACCCCAAGGTCTATCTGAAATATTTTCTCCTTTATAATGGAAAAAAAGCCGAGGAGACAATCATTTTTCGTCACTTATTAATTTCTACATAGGTAATGCTCTGTACTTTGTTCCACTATTTTACGTTAATTTCTTTGAAAAGAGTTGCAGAATGATGTAATCATGGAAAACAATGAAAAGAGGTATGAAAGTCACTTTAACCTTTTCAGTGTTTCATAATTTCAAAAATTCATAGACCGATTTTGACTTTTTGTCAGGGAAATTGCGAAGGGGTGAGAAAATGTTTTGAGGCAAATTTTGTAGACCTACACCACAGCGCTTTTGAAAAATGTGGTTACTGGTAATAAGTTTTTGGGCCAAATTCTAATAACGTGTCAGTTGTACGACACCGTCGTGGTGGCGCAAATAGGGGCACTTCGAGGATACACTGATGTAACATCAATGTATAAATATTGGAAAGAGTAGTTGTTTTCCTTTTGCATAGGGGTCCGAATAAATCTTACTGTATCTTCCCAGTTACTCAAGAACCTTGAGTCAAGGACTAATCCACGGAAATATTAAACTAAATAAAAGGTATACGCGTAGTTCAATACGAAACCCGCGTAGCGATCATTTCATCTGGGTTCACTTGGTTTTTCCGGATTTTCAGTGGAGAGCGAAGATCGATTTCCGAGCTTAAACACACGCACACACTAAAATCTAAGTTGAGACTATTCGTCCAACTCTAGGGTTCACAACGGGTTTGTGACAAATTGATAAGTTGCAGTGCTTCAAGTCAACCACACGGACCTTTGACTGGTCTCCAACTGGCATTCAGAAGTCTAACAACCTTTAATAGTAAATTTCTACCCCCTCCTTCCTCTTTATACCACTTTCTGTGCTTTTGATGATATATTCTCATAGCTGTTGTTCAGATGCGTCCGGAAGCTGTTTGGAGACGTTTCGACGGTTGGAGTAGAGGCAAGAGGTTCGTGTATAATCTTTCATAAAACATTATTTTATCTTTACTTTTCTTTGCAATGATTTATTCTCGTTGCCCGAGCCAAGAGGCTGCTCCAAAAAGCAACGGGGTATGCTCTAGCCAACTTAATAGATACCCGTGGGAAAGCTTCCACTACTGAAGAGGAACCGGGAAAGTCTATTGTATCCGGCTTTCTCTACCCTCCTACTTCTTCTCCACAGGTGGGGCTATTTCGCGGCTCTTAGTATTTTCAACTTCCGCTTTCCCTGCACTCATCACCAAATGTTGCCTTCATATTACATTCCTACTTAACTAAATCATATGCCTCTTCATCCATGTAATTTTCCCTCGGGTATTCCGAAATTTTGACATTCTAACTATGTTTCCAGTTGTATGTCTTTTTTTTCGTGTCATTTTCTTTCATTTCCGATTACAGAGTCAGTGGCGACAGCAAAAATCTCCGAAATTCCGCCTGTCTTTACTAAGTTGATTTTACTCCGGCCATCGTAACTTTAGGAGTTCACGTGAAAGGAAAGAGAATCGCGGCTGGAGGTATAGGAATGACAATGGTTGGAAACGATGGAGGTAGTCTGCTGCATAAATCGCCCTTTTCACCACTTTCTCGTCTTCACATCCGTCCCTCCTTACTAAGCTCTGTACCTACTCTTTATTATTTTAATCATTTTTCCATCCCTTACTCCTTCTTTGAGCCACCAAGGGCCAAATTTCGCTAACAATCTTTACTTAATCACCCACATAAAGGACCGCTTTCTGCAGCGAGGAATCTAAAAGCAATCAAACGTAGTCTCGGTCGGTAGCTGATGTTTCGCCACGGTACAAAACTTTTCTTGATTAACATTACAGTCCGACTACCACAGATCCTTTCCAGTTTCGTGGCACAGCAAATAAATCGGAAGTACTCTACCACGTGCCTTGGTATGGTGCTAATAGGCATCAATGGCGGATGAAAATATTTCACGCGCCCTTTTTCAACCGTAGAACTAGTACATCCTAAATGAAAAAGCTAAAACGTAGAGATTTAAAGCAAAGCGCAGTGGTTCTGTAGTTCAAAGCATTTTTCATATCTCGCTGACCTGGAAAAAGTATTGAGAGCTGGCTGCAACATACACAATACAGTGCTTCAGCACCTCCTTGAACATATAACAGAATGATTTACGTTAGATGATTAGTCTTTCGGGTCTCTTCACATCAAACATTCTAATTACGAGGATCTAAGTTGGGCTATAGGAAATGTGAAACTTATTTTGAGACATAAAAATGTATTTGCGCCTTAACTCGACCGTTCAATTTGCATTTCTACTTTTACTTCACCACGCGCTCCGTTTATCTGCTAAAATAACCATTCACAGTCCACATGTACCATTACTCAGTTTTTCTGTGAACCTAATACGTACATATAGAAGGATTTCTAGTTTTTCTGCCCCACGGAACAGTTTAAAAAGTGTAATCGTAATGAAAGGAGTAAGCGCCGCTAGTCTCAAACATGGAGCTTTTTGACCTTGGTGCGTAGTGGTAGAAAACCAATTCATAGCGAATTAGAAATATTTTCCGTAAATGAAATTAAATACCGCAAGTCATTATCATGCGGCTTTCAAGTATTCAGGAAAGGGGGGGATTATTCTTCCTGTTTATATTTATCCAAGTTTTATCTAGTATAAGGTCATAAAAGTTGTCAGTTGGGACCTTTCCTTTGGTGCCATAGTCTCAAGAACAGTAGATTCTGGAGTAAGTGTAAAACGAGACCTGCAACGGGTTTCAAAAAAGGCCGTTCTTCTTTCCAAATTAGGAAGGTGACGAATTTTTTCTGTTCCTACGGGATCCTTGTATATACTAATCTCTTTCGCAACTGCTAAAACTTCTTTTCTGTTCTGTCAGTAAAAATTGAATCATACAATGCACCAATTAACTTACTCGGAGAATCTGAAGACTACAAAGTTAGCGGGACTTTTTGTGCTTCTTTCTCATTGGTTATTTCGAAAAAAACTGTTGTAAAGCACATAGGGTGTTTCGTAGAGGTAAAGGAAACATTGGAAGGGACGGAATAAAATCAGATGAAGTGGAAGTTGTTGGCATTAAATCGTAACGCAGGCAAAATGACCACGAGTTGGGTCGGTGGTAGGTTGAAAAATGGGTTTCATTTCCAAAGCAAGCGCGGTAATGATTGTTTAATCAGAATATTTCAAATATTTTGTACGTTAATAGAATTATTGGAGTTACGACCTCGCTTCTCCAATTTAAATGGGTGTGTCTCAATGATGCAGAAATTGGTCTAAAATAGGATTTAAATAAAGATAAAATCCGAATAGAGCCTAATAACCGCCAAAAATAGAAGATCCATCACAGAATCCTCGATGTTCCTGTGAAGGTGTGTTACCATTCGGGGTTGACTTGACTGTAGATGAATGACATTATTAAAGAGCTGAAGCATGGAACAAATAATTCAACTGCCTCTATATGTAAATATTTTAACCTTACCATGATCATGAAATGTGGGGGGAAATAAAAGCCGAAAATAAACAGTAAGAGTGCGGTTATGCTATAAGTAGCCCATCCCGGCGTTATGTTTTATCGCCCAGCAGCGGGAAGAACTATATGATGTCGGAGCACTCACATGAATTAGTTAGTGGTATATTCTAGGTAAGCGAAGGTCTCATCGTACTCAAGAATGGGCAGCAGCATCTTCGGGTAGTTTCTTGCTGTTTGGTAGCTGCGCTACTCGAGAAACAGGCACTTTTATCAAGTAGAGACTTTTTTCGCTTTTTATATATATAATAACTCTTAAAAATGTCAGGATACCCAACAATTCGAGATTTGTATGGGCTCTTATTAAACAATATAGAATCGAGCAAGTTTAAGCTTTCAATGCTGTAAAATTTTGCACTTAACAATTCCTTTTTGACGTAATATTTTTCTACCGGCGTATGGTCATCGTGATAGTGGAGTTGAGAAAAACAAATTGACCGTTTCTCCTTGAAAAAAAGTCAAATTTTTAAGGCTTGATGGGATACTGACCATAAATACGATGACCTTTGTGGATTTACCTGTGAAAACTATGGTCTGATTACGTCATGATATCTCATGTTTGCACGTTAGTCGTAAATACCGTTTCCTACGATCATCGGAGTAGATTGATCGCAAACTTCACAAGTGTAGGGTTTTTACCCCATTCTCAGGTTTCTCTGTGATAAATTTCTTGGTTCGGGGCTCCTTGGCTTAAATTTAAAGTGCAACACGACGAATGGATCCTTTCGCAGATTTTATGCATAATCTAGATTAAATTATATCTGTCACGCTTTTTATTCAATAACTCACCATGAAACAAATATCACTGAATACCTACTAGATAGATCCTCCGAAAAACGTGGACCCTTCTTTAAGCAGACACAGGGAAGATCTTGCGGTATATATATTATCAATATATATATTTATTGATTGATTTTCACATCAATGTAACAGATGAGAAACTCAATTTTATGAAAAAGATGGGAACATTGTTGTTGAAACCGTATTGATTCGCATGTACAAATTGATAAAAATATATTGAACGGGCTCTATTTCGAACGTATCTTTATGACCGTGTTCAGCAACAAAAGTTTCTATTAAAACAATTACTGCAATCGAATTAAACCACTGTACTGAATACAGGTGATATCATTTTGCTTCATGATAAAGTATGTTTAAAGCTTGTACTCATTTCTTGAATCAATGACTTGTCGATCTCGAATTTCTGGAGATTTTTTCCCTCGGCTACCTAGTAAATATTCTCATCGGTCAGGTCCACTTCATAAACTTTAATACTTACGTGTATTGGTATTTATGAATCTAGATTACAGTATACATATCTGATAAGTAATAACTAGCTGAAAGAGCTCATCCTATATATACCACGTGAAAGCAGATAATTTTCTAATTTAGGGAAACCATACACACGTTCCCCTTCAATCTCAAAATGACAAGCTAAGTTCTCCTGATGGATGGCAAATATGCGTTCTTCTTTCCATCTTGCTCCATTTTTACGCAAAAATTTCTTTGCAGTAGTTGAAGATAATATCAACATATAATGATTAGATATGCGCGGAACTCATTCAATGCAAGTACAGATCTAGGAGAAAATGTCGTAAAATTGTTCACGTATTTTTACAACTCAACAGATTTGCATCTGCTCTTCATTTAGTTTCTTTTCAGATGAAATAACATATATTGAATATTCAGGCAATCAATCTATCCGTAAATCATGTTAAATACTATTTTCCGTGAATTTGAACTGAATGTAATCCATGTGGTACATATAAAGGCCTTTTCGCTCCGACTAGGGCATCGTTCAACTGATTAGGGGCTGAGTTTATTTTATAGAAACTACAAATAGTTCCAGAAATGAAGAGATTTCATCTCCTTTCTACAGAGCAATGGAAATTTAATTATTTCAATTATTCTATCAAAACTTTTCTCCCGTTTCTTTCGTACCTGTAAGGCAGTAATCACAAAACATCTGCAAAAAATATTCCGAAACGTAAAAGTCTAATCACATCTTTCTTATTGATAAGCGTTTGGGTGCAAGTAGCATCTTCTAAAAGGTATTTTTCAATTACTGAGTAAATCATGATATCATCTGCATAATAGAAACCAATCATGTCAGCAAAACTATATTTTAGCGTTCTACATGAAAGTCTAATCATTCGAATTCCATAAAAAATATTCAGTTAATGATATTATCATGATGTAATAGCTAAAGTTCCGATGTAGATAAGGTAGAGAGTACTCTATTCTGGACCATTAAGAGCTGGAAAACAGTATGTCATCAATATGTAACCATCTAGATTGAAAACATGACTTTGAACTTTGAAAAAAGTTCTGGTAGAATTTCCCGTAGGCTACATGTGGAAATATAATATTTTTATCTTTCCCTGAAAATACATAAGTTTTGCAACATCACTTCCACTGTCTTAGAGACCGATTTTGCCAACATCCGAAAAATGTGTATTCTTGGCTCAAATATTGTAGTTTCGGTGATAAGTTCCAGTTGATTCTGTCTCAGACATGCAATAAGTGGTAATGATATTTTTGTCGAGATTAGGACTCAAATTAAAATTTTTGTATAGAATAAGTCTAAAGTGTCATGCGGGACCTAGCAGCTGTATAGTTACCTAGCGAAACTATTACGTTAACATAAAAGACTACTTGAACCCACGACTAGAGTTGTCAGGGTGTTTCTGGTCTAATAGTATACAATTTTTCCAGAATGATTATTCCGATAATAATTCCGGAAAATGTGTATACTCAAAATAGGTACATTTTCCATCACACGAATGAAAATTTTACTGTTGAGGAAATCAATGTAAGGAAGTGAGCCAAATTTAATTCATATCCAAAACTCGTTACCAGTTCCCAACGTGACAATAACGAGTGATGCCTAAAATTCTGCTACTGATTTCTAACCTTTGCATAATTTCGCTGCGCAACTCAGAATGTCTTCAGTTCCATCCAGGAGCTGCCGAAATTGATAGTTGTTTTGTGACTAAAATGATGGACGGGCTCATATTAGGGAAACAAAGGATTGGATCCATGAAGAAAATGATCTACATAAACATGAGTTTAATGAATCAACGAAACTGTTAATGGATACTTGCTTGCCCAATAAACGATCCTTTTACGTCAATACCTCCTTTACTCGAGCAACAAGCACATCTGGCTGATATGCGATTTAAAATGGTAGCTGCTGCTAACAAAAAGAGTAAATATGCCCCTGTAGAACTAGGTTCTGATTTCCTACTCCACGGAATTTCAGAAAATGAACAACTGCTATCGACCGGAGCACAAAGAAATCGCTCCTCCCGATTGACTGGATATGAATTGCCGTCATTGAAATTTTCTTAGCGGTGTCAATTCTCTTGCAGCCAACAGAGTCATCCCAGACGTCTTAGTAATTTCGTGTCCACCCAGGTGGACATGGAGGACATGGTGGACAATTGCTTGTAGAAGCAGCCCGCTCTACCCCTCGGTCCTTTGATGCACCTCCCAGCTTTCTGTCGGCCCCGTGCTTCCTGCAGCGACTCCTTGGTTCCGACTGAAGACGATGAGACGTCCTTGAGGAGTATTTAGACTTTCTTGATCCACAACGAGACCCGTAATCAGAACCTCCACTTGAACTTGATCCCAAATTGTCTTTTTCAGAGCCTCGATTTGAGGACATGATCTGAGATGGCTCTTTTCCATGTTGATTGGAGGAGCGGCTGGAAACAGAATTGTGTCGAGAAGGATGAGGACGACATGGCGGGCACGGAGGGCATTGAGAAGAGCGACTTGGCTGACCAAGGGAGCGATCACTTTGGCCGGTTTGAGAGTGAGAGCCATTCGAAGTTCCGGCCGGGAAGTGGCTGCTGAAGGGAATAGGCGGGGGCATAGAAGCACCATATGTAGGGGCCCCAGTCGTGATAGGTGCGCGGAATGGCGGGAGTTCTTTGCAGACAGACGTGAACTCATGGAGAAGTATAGCGATTGTAGAAAGAGTAGAAGCTTGGGCTATTCAGTTTGCAGATGGGCAGGTGGGAGAATAGGAGGGCGCTGGATATTCCTCATGAGCGATTCAACGGGAGACTGGGGGCTATTTATGTGATTTTGTAGCACCATGTCCCAGGACAGAAGTAGGACGCTGATAGAGGGCTGACCAGCAGGGCGGCTACGAAAATGCGAATGGAAACCGTCATACGATTTGATCCACAATACGATGAAGAGTCGCTAAGGAGTGTGTAGGAAAGTTGACCGTGCCGGGGCAGCATGAATGGATGTCACAGTGTAGAGAGGTGCGCCAATTGTTGAACGGAGCCGGGTGACATCATACGGGGCTTCGCCGGGCTTCATTGCGCGGGAGCAAGTCATGCTGTGCAATAAGACTTGCTGGTGGAAGTGCGGCAGTAACGCAGTAGGTGATAGAGAAACGAGTAGGACCTCCAAATCAATGTAGAAGGAGAATCTATGTGTGTTCAGGGTGGGAAGAGGGAGGGCGGGGTTGAGCGAGAGTAGTAGATGTTGTGGAGCGGAGCAAAGGATGTTGTGTATGTATGAACCTTACATAGGTGTATGGGGATTAGAGATCTGACATGTCAGGCTGCGGCTTTGGTGTATTGTGAAGCAGTGTTGGACAGCGGAGGCGGCGGTTCGCGTGATGGTAAGGCAAGCTTTTTTTCTGTTGCTCAACGGCGTGCGATAATATTTGGTCTGTTCTCGGTAGGGAAACGTTTGGGTGTTTTACTGTTGGAAGATATTTCCGACCTATCCATGGTTTTCCAGACAACCGCAATCGACTCAAAAAGGGTATACCTACAGCGTAATGGGGAAGGAACTCGACCTCAAGCTCTTCTCGGTAGGTGAAGAGCTTGAGGTCGGGGAAGAGAAGCCGGGGAGGGCTGAGGGACTGCGAGGGAATGTGTGTGGCACAGCTATCTTGCCAGGGGTGGAATCGCTCTGACCAGATGGGAAGGTCGGTATTGAGAAAGGGATGGAACGGCGACGCCAAGTTGCACGGAGGCTCCGGGATGGAATGCAGAGAAGGGCACTGGAGAAGGGGAGCGGAGCAGAAGTATTTGAAGAGAATGGCACAGGAGAGAGATTGAGTTGGTCGGAAGGTTGAAAGGTTAGGGGGCGGCGTGAAATACAGGCGTACGGGTAGAATGTAGGATAGCCCGAAACAATTGAAGGTGAAGAAAAAAGCACAGGAAGAGGCGAGGGGAGCAACGGAAGTTGGCGCCAAGTATGCAGGAAGGGTTTCGGCTTTATCGGAAGGGTTAAAATACTGGAGGTGTATGTGAGAAGGGTACAAGTGTATGGGCAGAGGGTAGTTGGCTAGGTCGGACAAGGCGGGCCACGGGGAGTTGAGATCGGGGCGATCGGCGAGGCTAGACCTGGCGTCAAAATATGGACTTGGTTTTCCATCACGGAATGGAGACACACGCAATGGAGGACGTGAGCGGTAAGAGTACAGTATCGTGGAGGGAAGTACACATGATGAAGGTTAGGGGTTGAATATGTGCGTAGTAGGTAATACATGAAGGGTTGATGTAAAGGGGCGGATTGAATCCGGAAACGGGGGCTTTGGGTAGAAATGATGCAGCGTCATACAGTGAATGGGTGTCTGGTGTGCATGAGGTTTGGAAGCTGGGGAAGGATAGTCAACTTCTTTACTCATTCATTATCAGGATGAAGAAGTGTGGAAACAGGGGAGTGGAGCAAATTTGAAGTTTAAGAGTGCACGGTAAGCTGGGTGTGCCGTCTCGATTGGGGCTAGTTGAAGTGTGTCGCATGCTGTGAAGGGGAGAATACTTGGGAGACAGTAGGGGGAGCAATCGCGAAAGGGAGAGGTCCCTGGGATTAGAAGCGGGGGCGATGGTGTTTGGATGGGCGAAGGTAGATGCTCGACGGGAAGGAGCCAATTGGAGGGGACCGCAGAGCGATGAGCATATTACTGGATCAGCGAGGCGATATGAAATTGGCGATATGAAATTGGAGGGTTGCGGCATCAGGATAACGGAACGTGTCGTTGATCGGTTGGTAGTTAATGTTGACACGCAGCACAAAAACATCCTCACGCGCCGTCCTGTCCCATATCAGTGCACCTGCCCACCTCAAAAATTCTTGGAAGCAGAGTTGGCTTCACTACGCAATAGGCGGGGATAATTGGGGTTGCTTTGCTGATTAGAGATGTAGGACGGCTATTTTCCGAGACTAGGGGGGCAGATCTGTGTATTAGAGAGTCTGAAAAGGAGGCAGAGTCAGGCGGGACGACCTCACACGGCCGGTGTAGTCTAGCGACAGCTATTGATAGATTACGCCGAACGAGGATTACAGGTTGCTCAGGGTGTTTGATTTGGAGAGTGAATGGTGATGGAGTGGGAAAATGTAGGTCATGGGAAACGTGACAGCTGGGGGAACCGGCGGATTCAAGCACGTGCCTGGTGAACAACATGTGATGCGGTCGAGTCTGTGAACAATGCCGTGAATGAAATCGCGGGTTTAGGCGCGGTAGCCAGGGACTGAGGGGTGGCAGCGCTATCGACAAGGCTTTCCGCAGATGAAGAGGGAAAAAGATTTGGGTGTTTTACTCTTGGAAGATATATCCGGTCAGATGAAGAGTGCACGAAGGGACGAGCGTTTCGGACCGATGGACAAGCAGGCGCAGCGAAGGAGCATTTGTGCGGACTGGGCTTGAGGAGCGTCATTCTTTCGTGCGGATGCAGCCATCGAAGAGGGCGAAGCAAGTTGCTGAGGAGAGGGATACGTCCAGGGACACGAGGCGGAAAATGTGGTGGATGCGGCATGCAGAGAATAGAACGCACTGTAGAAGGAATCGTGTGTGGGCGGCGAAGAGTGTCTTCCAAGAGTATTATCCCGAAACCGTATTGAGGAGTGCCCATGGTCGCCTGGAATTTGTCAATGCAAACGTTGGGCTGGTTTACCGTAAAGAGATGGGTCCTAGAGGGGCGCCAAGAATTGTAATGGAAGCTTCAGTCACTAGCTTGGCTGGGAAGGCTTTCTTGAGCACAGTGAGGCGATTCGGGCACATGCTGAGGCAACACGCTGCGCGGATGTTGGGAGTTTGTCAAGAGTTGGATTTGGGATAATGATCATAAACATGATGACCACTGCGGATATAGGAGTGAAAAATATAAATCATATATGCATGTTAGTCGTAAATACCGTTTCCTACGATCATTGGAGTGGACTGATCGTAGACATCACAGTTGTGGTGGTAAATCTTTATGGGTTGTACAAGGTTGCACAGAAGCGTGCGGTGGGTATTCATAAATTAACTACGGATGCGGGCGCAGTTGTGGAGGATCCTCCCATTTTACTCGGATAGAAAATATGCCCCTGTTGGGAGCAAAATAATTGTCACTAATTTTAAAGCCGCACCAAGTCAGTAGAGTTCACTCCATTTTAACTCTCTTTTCAGGTTTCTTTGTGATAAATTTCATGATTGGGGGCTTGTTGCTTTAAAAATCAGGTGCAACACGACGAATGGATCCTTTCGCAGATTTTATGCATAATCTAGATTAAATGATATCTGTCACGCTTTTTATTCAATAACTCACCATGAAACAAATATCACTGAATACCTACTAGATAGATCCTCCGAAAAACGTGGACCCTTCTTTAAGCAGACACAGGGAAGATCTTGCGGTATATATATTATCAATATATATATTTATTGATTGATTTTCACATCAATGTAACAGATGAGAAACTCAATTTTATGAAAAAGATGGGAACATTGTTGTTGAAACCGTATTGATTCGCATGTACAAATTGATAAAATATATTGAACGGGCTCTATTTCGAACGGATCTTTATGACCGTGTTCAGCAACAAAAGTTGTCTATTAAAACAATTACTGCAATCGAATTAAACCACTGTACTGAATACAGGTGATATCATTTTGCTTCATGATAAAGTATGTTTAAAGCTTGTACTCATTTCTTGAATCAATGACTTGTCGATCTCGAATTTCTGGAGATTTTTTCCCTCGGCTACCTAGTAAATATTCTCATCGGTCAGGTCCACTTCATAAACTTTAATACTTACGTGTATTGGTATTTATGAATCTAGATTACAGTATACATATCTGATAAGTAATAACTAGCTGAAAGAGCTCATCCTATATATACCACGTGAAAGCAGATAATTTCTAATTTAGGGAAACCATACACACGTTCCCCTTCAATCTCAAATGACAAGCTAAGTCTCCTGATGGATGGCAAATATGCGTTTCTTTCCATCTTGCTCCATTTTTACGCAAAAAATTTCTTTGCAGTAGTTGAAGATAATATCAACATATAATGATTAGATATGCGCGGAACTCATTCAATGCAAGTACAGATCTAGGAGAAAATGTCGTAAAATTGTTCACATATTTTTACAACTCAACAGATTTGCATCTGCTCTTCATTTAGTTTCTTTTCAGATGAAATAACATATATTGAATATTCAGGCAATCAATCTATCCGTAAATCATGTTAAATACTATTTTCCGTGAATTTGAACTGAATGTAATCCATGTGGTACATATAAAGGCTTTCGCTCCGACTAGGGCATCGTTCAACTGATTAGGGGGCTGAGTTTATTTTATAGAAACTACAAATAGTTCCAGAAATGAAGAGATTTCATCTCCTTTCTACAGAGCAATGGAAATTTAATTATTTCAATTATTCTATCAAAACTTTTCTCCCGTTTCTTTCGTACCTGTAAGGCAGTAATCACAAAACATCTCCAAAAAATATTCCGAAGCGTAAAAGTCTAATCACATCTTTTTATTGATAAGAGTTTGGGTGCAAGTAGCATCTTCTAAAAGGTATTTTTCAATTATTGAGTAAATCATGATATCATCTGCATAATAGAAACCAATCATGTCAGCAAAACTATATTAGCGTTCTACATGAAAGTCTTAATCATTCGAATTCCATAAAAAATATTCGGTTAATGATATTATCATGATGTAATAGCTAAAGTTTCGATGTAGATAAGGTAGAGAGTACTCTATTCTGGACCATTAAGAGCTGGAAAACAGTATGTCATCAATATGTAACCATCTAGATTGAAAACATGACTTTGAACTTTGAAAAAAGTTCTGGTAGAATTTCCCGTAGGCTACATGTGGAAATATAATATTTTTATCTTTCCCTGAAAATACATAAGTTTTGCAACATCACTTCCACTGTCTTAGAGACGGATTTTGCCAACATCCGAAAAATGTGTTATTCTTGGCTCAAATATTGTAGTTTCGGTGATAAGTTCCAGTTGATTCTGTCTCAGACATGCAATAAGTGGTAATGATATTTTTGTCGAGATTAGACTCAATTAAAATTTTTCTATGGAATAAGTCTAAAGTGTCATGCGGGACCTAGCAGCTGTATAGTTACCTAGCGAAACTATTACGTTAACATAAAAGACTACTTGAACCCACGACTAGAGTTGTCAGGGTGTTTCTGGTCTAATAGTATACAATTTTTCCAGAATGATTATTCCGATAATAATTCCGGAAAATGTGTATACTCAAAATAGGTACATTTTCCATCACACGAATGAAAATTTTACTGTTGAGGAAATCATGTAAGGAAGTGAGCCAAATTTAATTCATATCCAAAAATCGTTACCAGTTCCCAACGTGACAATAACGAGTGATGCCTAAAATTCTGCTACTGATTTCTAACCTTTGCATAATTTCGCTGCGCAACTCAGAATGTCTTCAGTTCCATCCAGGAGCTGCCGAAATTGATAGTTGTTTTGTGACTAAAATGATGGACGGGCTCATATTAGGGAAACAAAGGATTGGATCCATGAAGAAAATGATCTACATAAACATGAGTTTAATGAATCAACGAAACTGTTAATGGATACTTGCTTGCCCAATAAACGATCCTTTTACGTCAATACCTCCTTTACTCCGAGCAACAAGCACATCTGGCTGATATGCGATTTAAAATGGTAGCTGCTGCTAACAAAAAGAGTAAATATGCCCCTGTAGAACTAGGTTCTGATTTCCTACTCCACGGAATTTCAGAAAATGAACAACTGCTATCGACCGGAGCACAAAGAAATCGCTCCTCCCGATTGACTGGATATGAATTGCCGTCATTGAAATTTTCTTAGCGGTGTCAATTCTCTTGCAGCCAACAGAGTCATCCCAGACGTCTTAGTAATTTCGTGTCCACCCAGGTGGACATGGAGGACATGGTGGACAATTGCTTGTAGAAGCAGCCCGCTCTACCCCTCGGTCCTTTGATGCACCTCCCAGCTTTCTGTCGGCCCGTGCTTCCTGCAGCGACTCCTTGGTTCCGACTGAAGACGATGAGACGTCCTTGAGGAGTATTTAGACTTTCTTGATCCACAACGAGACCCGTATCAGAACCTCCACTTGAACTTGATCCCAAATTGTCTTTTTCAGAGCCTCGATTTGAGGACATGATCTGAGATGGCTCTTTTCCATGTTGATTGGAGGAGCGGCTGGAAACAGAATTGTGTCGAGAAGGATGAGGACGACATGGCGGGCACGGAGGGCATTGAGAGAGCGACTTGGCTGACCAAGGGAGCGATCACTTTGGCCGGTTTGAGAGTGAGAGCCATTCGAAGTTCCGGCCGGGAAGTGGCTGCTGAAGGAATAGGCGGGGGCATAGAAGCACCATATGTAGGGGCCCCAGTCGTGATAGGTGCGCGGGGAATGGGGAGTTCTTTGCAGACAGACGTGAACTCATGGAGAAGTATAGCGATTGTAGAAAGAGTAGAAGCTTGGGCTATTCAGTTTGCAGATGGGCAGGTGGGAGAATAGGAGGGCGCTGGATATTCCTCATGAGCGATTCAACGGAGACTGGGGGCTATTTATGTGATTTTGTAGCACCATGTCCCAGGACAGAAGTAGGACGCTGATAGAGGGCTGACCAGCAGGGCGGCTACGAAAATGCGAATGGAAACCGTCATACGATTTGATCCACAATACGATGAAGAGTCGCTAAGGAGTGTGTAGGAAAGTTGACCGTGCCGGGGCAGCATGAATGGATGTCACAGTGTAGAGAGGTGCGCCAATTGTTGAACGGAGCCGGGTGATCATACGGGGCTTCGCCGGGCTTCATTGCGCGGGAGCAAGTCATGCTGTGCAATAAGACTTGCTGGTGGAAGTGCGGCAGTAACGCAGTAGGTGATAGAGAAACGAGTAGGACCTCCAAATCAATGTAGAAGGAGAATCTATGTGTTCAGGGTGGGAAGAGGGAGGGCGGGGTTGAGCGAGAGTAGTAGATGTTGTGGAGCGGAGCAAAGGATGTTGTGTATGTATGAACCTTACATAGGTGTATGGGGATTAGAGATCTGACATGTCAGGCTGCGGCTTTGGTGTATTGTGAAGCAGTGTGTTAGGCGCAGATTTTTTTGTCGCCGTCATCTACAGGCATATAGTTTACTGTACTACCTCTCCTTGTCTAAATTTGCTTATAGTTCCGGTCCTTCCTCGTCCTCCCTGAACCTCGCTTATCATTACCGCGGTCCTCTCCAAATTTATTTCCATTTTATCTAGATATTTTTATACTGTATCTACCCCTCTGAATCGATCCCGAATCAAGTTTTTTTTCCCTTTTTGCTTACCTCCTCCTCCAAATTCGTTTTTTGAGAAAAAGGGCGCAAATGCACTACTACAAAAATCCCTTGCAGATTTGTTTTACCTATTTCTAATCTATAGAACCTGCCCGGCAGCCTATTTAAACCCCTTTATTCCAGGTTTTAAACGTCCCCGATCATTTTGCTAATCACACCTCTCCCCCCACACACCCGAAACACCTTCCATTACCTCCTATTCCCCCAAACCTACCAAAATGACCAATCTACGCCCCTCGAAAATCATTTCCAAAAATCGCCATCCCGACCCCTAAACTCTATTCCCTACTCCATTTCGGACCTACTGACGCGAGGACTACCTGCGCCGGAAAACCAAGAAAAAGGTCATCGAATTCGTAAGTCGCCTCTTTATCGAGGATGAGGCGGAGGACGTAGGTAAGGGGCGGGAGTGAGACATCGAGGAGGGAGGTGGAGAGACCTTTGAGGAGTGGGTAGCCCCTGGATTGGTCTATGAGGTTAATAACGAGGAGGACGGGGAGGATGAGGTTGAAGAGGAGGATGAGGATGAGGATGAGGATGAGGTTGAAGAGGAGATGAGGATGAGGATGAGGATGAGGTTGAAGAGGAGGATGAGGATGAGGATGAGGATGAGGTTGAAGAGGAGGATGAGGATGAGTGAGGATGAGGAAATGAGGATGAGGTGAGGATGAAGAGGAGGAAGAGGAGGATGACGAGGACGAGGACGAGTTGGATGAGGGAAATGGGGGCATGGAAAGTGTTGTACTGGTGGGGCCTGGACTGGAGAGTATGGATCAAGTGGTGCCGACGCTGGAACCGGATGGAGATATCTTTAGTAGTTTAGATATCTCCCAGGAGGAATAGAGAGCTGTGAGCCATTCGCAGATATTTGTGGGGACTGCTTGGACAGCATGGATATTTTAGAGGAGTTGTTTGGATCTGATTTAGAGAATGGGAAATAAGAGGACCTCATTGATTGTTAGTTTCTTAAGTATCTTTTGTTTAGAGTATATCATCCACACAAATTGTTTTATGCATTTCCTGGTACCTTCTGTAGTTTTGTTCGGACTTTAGGGTAGCCAAAAGTCTATATAAGCTGAGTAAACCGCTTCCTCATGGAGAGGTCAAGCAAGTTGGCAGACAGCTTCAAGCTCAGTCCCAAATAGTTAGGAAGTTGAGAGTCAACTTCAGACCCAAGAAGCATTTATTTTACCCAGTCACTAAGCATAGGTGGTAGACCCTGCCCCTTCCATACTTGCTTGTAGCCCATTCAACTGTCTTCCCTATCCACTCCTTTCGTTCGTTCAACTATACCACGGTAGCACTTTGTCGCTTGCAACACCTCCTTCTTGGGGTAGTTGGTTCTGAATATCTCTTCTCCCGACGATTTACCCCTATCATTTGGTACTCTTGTGGGGGGGTTGCACCCGAGGTATTCGAGTTGAGCAGTCTTAGGGAACATTCGAGGGGATTTCTTTTCTGTAATCATGGATCTCAACGCTGCTCGTATAACGTTCACAGGGGGCAAGAATGAAGACGTTGAGGAGTTTCTCTATACATATGTCAACGTTGTGATGCGTGAGAAGAGCGATGAAGAGAAGGCCGAAAGTATCTTCGCCTATCTTCATGGTGACGCAAAGCACAAATATAAGGCCAAGTTTATCAACGGTGGTCTCTTAACGGGAATGGGCGTAACTTCGGTGAGGTATGTGAGTGGCTTGTGAAAGAGTATGCTAAGGAGGTAGAACCAGATGAGATGATTCGTACCGCCATAGAGGCCCGGCTCAACTTCGACGATTTGTTAAGCTCATTGGTATACTTGTGTGATCTCTATGAAAAGGCTGGGTTCAACGCCCAAGCCAAGTACGGAATGCTGCGTAAGGCGGCGATGGGGGATAAGCGGCTCTCCGATTTCCTCCTCATCAAGGGCCCTCACACTTTTAATGAACTGAAGGGTACCATAGTAGAATTTGTCAAAAATTCGGAGACGTTTCAGTCACTAAGTGAAATACCGAGGGAAACCCGTACATCTATGCCGATCGTACATCCTGAAAAGAATTATCAAAGGCCAGCTACTAGCGCAGCAGCATTGGAATCAGTCAGGAGCGATGTCAAAAACTTGGAAGAAAGGTTGGAAACCCGATTCGATAATCGACTTGACATGATAACCTCGCAGTTGGAAAGCCTTACTCTTACCATTAAGAAGAACCAGTCTGGGGCCCCAAGGCCGCAGAAGTCTGTTCCTACTGTCACAAGCCTGGACACTTTGCAAATAGGTGTCCTGATAATCCACATAGAAACACTCGTTGTGGAAAGTGCGGTCGATATGGGCATCATGAAAGTAACTGCTGGTCTAAAGACAACAGAAAAGCAAATTTATCGGACGCAAGGAGCAGTCAGGACCAGAGATGAAAATCTTACAAACAGAAAGGATCAAAGTTGACGGATGCCGGTAACGTATCCATCGCTGAAGAAATCAGTCAAGTCAATGTGACAAAAAGGGATGGGGAAGGGAACATTTTATCGAAAAAACCTAGGCTAGATTATGGAATGCTGGAACATATCCCAGCACCTGTACCTCCTCGAACCAAGAGGTCTGATCAAGTTGTTCCAGGAGTGGGAGTCACTCCGGCCAAGAAGACGAAAAAGAGTAAGAAATTTAAGAATATCCCGAAGGACGTACTAGAATATGTGAAGAAGTACAATTTGGTGGCTGAGCTTGCATCAGCCCCAACTGGGATAACGTTTGGTCAACTTTTGAGGGGCGACGCAGAGGACGCGAGAAAAGAACTCAAAAAAATTATCAGGTCTAATAAGTCCGCTAAGGGTAAGAAACTGTTTCTTCAATCGGCCTCGACAGCACCAAGACGTCTTAAACTAGTACCAGTCAAAGTATTGGGAATGCAAACCCAAGCTCTTTTCGATTCGGGCGCTGTTCCAAACCTTATTTCAGAAACTTTGGTGACAGATCTAGGTCTTGAAATTATTCCAACTACTCGAAGAATAACTGTGGCGGATGGAACCGTATCAAAATGCATGGGCACTGTTGACAAGGTTTCCGTGTTCTTTGGGGACTCTAAAGTTGATTTAGACTTTCTTGTCATGCCTGATCTCCCTTTCGATGCAATCATTGGCTGCCCTACCATGAAAGACTAGGGACCTGCATTGACTTGGGCAACCAAATCGTTTCAGTTAATGTTGACGGCAGAACCGTGAAGATGCCCCTGGATTTCGACAAAAGCACACATCCGGTAGATTTAAAAGAAACGGACAGTGAAGATTTCACTTCTAGCTATGACAGCGAAGATTCCGAACCAACTAACACTTTCGGAAGTGGAGAAGGGTACGCTCGGGGATACTGAACATGGTATGGGATGATTATGATTCTGGGTTTGAAACAGATGAAGACTGGAATTCTAGGGTAGGCGTGACACCTGAATGTGTTTCTTTTTGCGATAATATCGAATCAAAGGACGGAATTCGGAGCATGAAAGAAGATTACAATTGCAAGGAAAACAGGAATATATCGGATTCCATATCTGAAGATGTGAGCACGCCGGAAGAAGTCCTTCAAAATTTGGAGGGAGAGGCTCGAGAAGAAGACCAGCGCCAAATGGCAGAAATTCAAGAAAAAGTACAGCACCTTACAGCCCCCGCCTCAATGAAAATATCCGGCATTTTAACATCTTCCGAAGTAATTGCATGGAGAGCTTCCGATCTAAGACAAGCAAGTGCACCCGTCACTCACTCATTTGAACTTACCGATACTCAACCAATTTACCACAGGCCTAGACGTCAACCGCCAAAATATGACCAATTTATCTCAGAGAATGTTACAAGTATGCTGGAAAATGATATTATTCGGCCAGTTTCATCCCCATGGTCGTTTCCAGTTGTGATAGCTCCAAAGAAAGATGGAAAACTTCGCTTTTGCGTCGATTACCGACAACTGAACCAGAGAATGATACCCGATCGATTTCCGATTCCAAACATGGAAGAAATCCTCGAGGACTTGAAGGACGGGAGATACTTCACCTCAATTGATCTTTACACTGGTTATTGGCAGATTCCATTAGATGAAAAATGTAAGAAAAAACAACTTTTACTAGCAAAGCAGGTACATTCAGGTTCGAAGTGATGCCTTTTGGTCTCATGAATGCCCCAGCTACATTCCAAAGAATGATGAACGAGGTTTTGAAAGGACTTCCATTTGCAAGAGTTTATATCGATGATGTGGTGATATTCTCAAAAACCTTGGATCAGCACATATCGCATGTCAAGACGGTGGTCGAGAGAATAGCTGCGTACAGCCTGAAAATTAAGTTAAGCAAATGCTTCTTTGCGAAAACGTCTATTCAATTACTCGGTCATATCGTCGATCAAGAGGGAATTAAAGTGGATCCAGAGAAAACGAAAAAAATCAAGTTGGCACCAAGGCCCGCTTCAAAGACGGAGGTTCGAAGTTTCTTAGGAATGGCCTCATATTACAGAAGATTTATCAAAGATTTCGCCAAAACTGCAGCACCATTACATGTCAGCATTACGAAGAACGGGAAAATTTTACTGGAACAAGGAAATGCAAACTGCATTTGAGGAGCTTAAAGATTAGCTATGTGTCCCCCAGTGCTCATGTATCCAGATTTCAAGAGACCATTTGTTGTGGAGACAGATGCCTCAGAACGGTCTTTGGGTGCCATTTTGTCCCAAAAAGATGAAAACGGAAGACTACACCCTGTTCAATTCGCAAGTCGCACTCTGAATGATGCGGAAAAGAGATAATCAGTCTGCGAGAAAGAAGCGCTAGCTGTCGTCTTTGCGCTGAAAAAGTTTCGTGTTTACCTTTTATCACTCGAGAAATTTGTCTTGATAACTGATCACCAGGCACTCAAGACAGCATTCCAAAAGAAAGATGTACATCACCGCTCGGCCCGATGGCTCGACATTTTCGCAGAAAATTTGTTTGAAATTGTGTATAGGCCGGGACGCAATAATCAGCCTGCCGATTACCTATCCCGCTTGAGGGATCCACTGATTCCAAATGAAAAAGCTTCCGAGGACATCGTCGGAGTTGCCGAAGTTCAAGTGCCGATCGATAACGAGTACTGTGGGGGTTTGGGCGTACAAGAGGTAATCGATGGTTGAACTGATGGTTGAAGCTTCCGGTGAACAGACCGGAGCTTCTGACCATGGTTTATATAGAGAAGAATTCAACGAGAGTGACAATGAATGGTAAGCAAACAATACTAAATTCAAAGGTATTCTAGAAGAACAGGCCTAGGGGCGTAATACTACAAGGTTTTGAGAGTTCACCTAGTATATTGCGGTGAGACTGACAATATTGCCCATCATGGCAGAGTTCCATTGATCCACTTGGCGAGACAGCACAAAGCACTTGCTGATTGGTCTTGCCTGGAAAGTATCTAGGAGTACGCCAGGTATCCATAATGGCTTCGTCTGATTGGTCTGTGGTATTGCGTTGCGTCGGTGCCAGATTACAGTACATTAGTTGCGCTGATGTCTCCTTACAGTGCTTATGTTGCACTGGTGCCTCTCTACGGTGCTCATGCCGTTTGAGGGCTACTAGCGGGATACTACTGGGCATATTCGTCACATCACTTCCCCTAAGAAGAAGAATCGCCCCGATTCTTGTAGCTCTTCAATATTTCTTGGCAGTTTTGAAGCTCTGTTTCACACAACCAGGAGTTTTCGTGATCTGCGTACCCTTTCCATTTGATGAGATATTTGGTTTTTCTGTTTTGCTTCTTGTGTGCTAATATGGATTCGACTTCGTACTCTATGTGTCCATCCTGCGTTTTTATTGGTGGTGGCGGTGGGAGTTCTCGGTCAAATTCATCTCGGAAGTACGGCTTAAGGAGGCTTGCGTGGAAAGCATTGTGAATTCCCTTATCAATCATTGGCTGGGAAAGAATTAAGCGGTACGTGACTCCGTTAATATTTTCCGATATTTCGAAAGGGCCAAATACTTGGGGTTAAGTTTACGAGATCCAGCGCCATCCTCCAGAGCTAGATTTTTAGTTGAAAGCCAGACTTTATCACCAACTTTGAACGTCGAAGGCCTCCTACTTTTGTTGACATAAGATGCTGTGGCATCGTTCGACCTCTTTATTTGTTCTTGGGCCCTTTTCAGTGATTCTCGCATAGCTTTGAGGAAGTTTGCCGCGGCTGGGTTTTCTGTGGCTAGTATGTCCAAAGGAACAGTTTTAGGGTGAATTCCGTAATTGAGAAAGAATGGGGAGAATGTTGTAGTTGCGTTAATCGAAGAGTTGTAGGCAACTTCAAAGTCGACCAAGTATTTGTCCCAGTCGGATTTGTCGAAACTAACGAAGGAACGAATCATTTCCTCAATCTTTCGGTTCATCACTTCAGATTGCCCATCTGTCTGTGGGTGGTATGCAGAAGAAGGGGATATTTTGGTACCTAATAGGTGGAATAGACTTTTCCAAAACTTGCTCATAAAAATTGGATCTCTATCGCAAATGATATTTTCCGGGATTCCATGGTTTCTGTATATGTGGTCTTTAAAAAGGCTGGCAGTTGAAAGAGCATCTAATTTTGGCTTTGTCGGGATAATCCTTATCATTTTTGATAGTCGGTCAACGACCGTGAGTACTCCACCATTTCCGTTCCTTGATTTGGGAAGTGGTGTGATGAAATCCATGGTTATGTGCGTCCACTTTGTTTTCGGGGGATCAAGAGGTTGTAAAAACCCTGCAGGTTTCTGGTTGGCTTGCTTATCTTTCTGGCAATGACAAGAGCGAACGTACTGAATTACATCAGCCCGCAGGTTTTTCCAGTAAAACTTCGGTGATATTCTATTGATTGTTTTGGATATTCCCAAGTGTCCAGTATTTGGAGTCGAATGGTAGTCATGCAATAACTTGGCTTTAAACGTTCCTTCTGGTATGCAAATTTTTCCGTGTCTTAACAAAAGCGATCCATTTCTTTGGAAAGGTGCGTTCGGATCTTTGTATTCGTCTTTGAGGCTTTCATCTAGGTTGTAGTCTTTCACAAGCTCTTCGAGTTCGGATGATTCAAAAAACGGAACAGTAATATTGTTTGATTCCGAAGATGTCTTCATTATTACTTCTTGGAGTAGCCCTTTGTTTCGATGGTGGGGTGAGGGTGCATTCTGGGGTTGTCTTGAAAGGGAATCGGCAACTATATTTGATTTCCCGGAGATGGGTATAATCTTGAAATCAAAGTCAACTAATCTTTCCAACCATCTAACCTGTCTCTGTGACAGATTATCTTGTGTCTCGAGGTATCTCAACGGGTAGTGGTCCGAATGAACAGTGAAGAAGTTACCATACAAGTATGCTCTCCACCACTTTAGGCAGTCGACAATGGCCAATAGCTCTCTTTCGTGGGCTGCATAATTCTGTTCGGCATCATTTAAAGTTCTGGATGCGAAAGCGACTGGCCTTTTGTCCTTCGCGGTTCCTTGTTCCAATACAGCACCAATTGCGTATTGGGAAGCATCTGTAGTGACATAGATCGGTAGACTTGAATCGAAATTTCGAAGGACTGGAGCGTTGCACAATATTTTCTTCAGGGTTTGAAATGATTTTTCTTGAGTTTCTGTCCAATGAAAACAAACGTTCTTTGTCAACTCGGTAAGTGGTTTCGAAATTAAGGAACAACCCTTAATAAACCGTCTATAATAGTTTACGAACCCCAAGAACGACTGAAGATGTTGTTTGTTCCGAGGCAGCGGCCATTCCATGACGGCTTTAATCTTGTTGGGATCCACAGCAATTCCTTCCTGGCATATAATGTGCCCAAGATACTCAACTTCTTTAACACCAAAGACACACTTTGACAATTTTGCGAATAACTTCTCCCTTCTAAGGATCTCTAATACTTCAGCGATGTGTTTCAAATGTTCTTCCCATGTCCTACTAAATATAAGAATGTCATCCAGATATACGATAACAAAAACGTCAAGTACATCTTTGAAAATGTCGTTCATTAGACCCATGAAAGTCGCTGGGGCATTTGTCAATCCAAATGGCAATACCAGAAATTCGAAATGTCCATATCGAGTTCTAAATGCCGTGAGGGGTATTGAAGATTCATCCAGTCTGATCTGATGATAACCTGACCTCAGATCTATTTTAGAGAAGTACTTTGATCCTTTGAGCTGATCAAAGATATCGTCTATGCGCGGCAGTGGATAACTGTTCTTTACAGTAAGCCGATTGAGTGCTCTGTAATCCACGCACATCCGCAATGAGCTGTCCCTCTTCGTCACGAAGAGAATTGGAGCCCCCACGGGCTCTTGCTCGGTCTAATGAAATCACTCTCCAGCAGCTCATCTAGCTGCTTGCGAAGCTCCCCCATTTCTTTGTCCGAAAGACGGTAGAGACCCTTTTTCTGGGGCTTCGCTTCTTTTTCTAATTCAATCTTGAAATCATACTTTCGCTTCGGAGGGAGGCCTTTTGGAAGTCTGCTTGGGAATACATCCTCATACTTGGTAAGTATGTCTTGAATCTCTCCGGAATAGGTTTCCGTAGAATAGGACTTTGAACTTAGGGGTCTCACAAGTACTGCATACGTCCCATAATTTTTTCTAAATCAGTGAGTATTGAATTTGCGGAGACGAAAGAATTCAATAGCCTTTCATTGGCTTCGATAACGTAATTTTCATCCTTGTAATTGAATGAAACTTGATTTTCGGTGGTGTCGATAATCGCTTTATGGGCTCCACACCATTCCTTCCCAAGGATTGCATCATACCTCTTCAGGGGACTTATGGCGAAGTACAGTGGTTCAGTGTATTTCTTTATCTGGACGATAACAGGACGCGGTGTTTCCATTAATTTTTGATCAACACCGTTCGCCATTTCGGCAAGTTCTTTTGATTCTTCGGTTTTAATCTTATGGTGATCGCAAAATGATTCGCTGAGGAAGTTAACTTCACCGCCGGGGTCGATGAGAATTTTAGCTGGTCCATTGGAAATAACTCCTTTAACAATAAGAAGTCCCCGGTGGTGGCGTTGGAAGGTTGGGTCGGTGTGGCCCTAACTAGTTCTTTGGATCTTACTGTTGAAAGAATGAGATTTCTTTGATCTAGAACTGAATGCGGACCGTCAATCAGTTCTTCCGGGCTTTTGGGCAGTTCTTTGCTATGTGTCCTTTCTGTCTGCATCTTAGGCACAGTCCTTCACGCATGCATCTGTCGCGCTCTACCTTATCGAGCTTCTGTAGATTCACATTTGATGACTCGACACCAGACTTCACTTCCACGTTTCCAATTTCCATCGGTACAGGACCATTACTTCCGGCAGATGAACTTCCATTCAGCAATTTTCCACCGGACTTGGTATTTCTCAGGGGTTCTGAACGCCTGTACGCCGCTTCCACTCTTTCTGCATCTCCCATAAGATCGGAAAGCTTGGTGTATTCTTTCGTGCATAAGGTTTTCCAAATGTATGGTTTCAGGCCGCGTGAGTATCGATCTATTTGATCCTTCACTCCAATGTCTGGGATGTCCAATAAGATTTTGTTAAAATCATCATTAAACGTTGGAACGTCCTTGACTTGTTTCCAGCGAGCCAGTTTGTCTCGGGCGATTTTTTCTTTGTTTATCGTCTCAAAACGATTGAGGAGAGCAGTCTTCAATTCCTTCCATGTTTGAATTTCCTTCCCCTCGGCACTCTTGGAATAGACCATCCACCATTCATGAGCATTTCCCGAAAGATAGCTCAGTGCAATGTTCATAGTTGCTTGCCCATCTGCTTCACCAAGGTAATTCTCCATCTGCACGCACCAGCTTCCGACGGACCCTTTCCCACCGAAAGATCCCGGTTTATTCTTCTTGGGGGCGTCCTTGTTTTCATTTTGACTACTTGAGGTACCAGTATTGATCCTGACGAGAGATAGTTCATTCTCGAGGGCTCCTACCTTCTGAGCAGCATTATTGAGCTGATTCTGCTGCGCGGAGATCTGATTATGGGCCTCTGTCAGCTGACGTTGAAGTTCGCTTACAGCTTGTGCGAGAGCCTCTACCGTAATTCCCGGAGTTTCCGTATTTCGATGTCACATATTTTCATCTATTGGTCGATAGAGTGCAGTGTCAGCGTGTGCTGTTGGTTTTCTTTTACTTTTAAATAGAAGTTTTCCAATTTGTTCGGCAAGAATCGGTCTGCACTGTGGCCGAGTTGGCAAGACCAGCAAAACACCAGTGAGAGGTCTCGAGTTCGAATCCCAGTCGATAACTTGGGAAAGTTGATTTTCTCTGACGTAAGGGTTTGACGTCAGTCACGTCGGGTGTGCTATAGTAGCCCTCCTTCCGATGCTTTACCAAACGGTTGTTTTCCTGTCTAGAACCTGGCGGCGATACGGACTTACAAGTCCTACTGCAAGGAACTGGGGAAAGCGAGTTTGTAAGGTAGCCACAGCGGGAGGGTGAACACAGCACAAACGAAGTCGGTTGAGAAAGCAACTTTTGTTTTTTTTCCTATTCGACAAGGATAGGTTTATTCAAATACAAGCTACTCAGACTTACGAGCAGTCTCGCGGTGACGACGGCCAAGACGGTGGCGCTCAAGGTCTGCCTTGCTCGGAACTTCTATTTTGCAAATATTGCAGGTGTGCCTTGTCTTGTCAGCGCGGTGCTGATGCTTGCGGGAACGGAGATGCTCGAAGTACTGCACGCGGCCTGTGCAGGTGACTTGACAGTGACGGCAGTGGAAAGGAGACGATCGAGGGTTCTTGGTCATTCGAGGCCTCCTGACAGACTTCCGGATACGATGGTTGGCTGTCCTTTGGATAACGATAGAGGCGGCGTCAGGAAGAACAGGTAGGCCCTTCTTCGAAATCGTAGGCCTGGTGGTCGGTTTGGCCTTCCTTGATTTGACGGGCCTTGAGCGGGGGATCTCGGGAAGCGCTGGTATCGGTGGAAGGGCCGACGGAAGTGCGAAAGCGGGAGGCGGCGGGTTCTCGGTTCTTCGATTTCAATCCTAGTCGGTGTCCTTGGTTCTTGACCGTAACAGAACTTACTTACTTCTCGACAATTTTCCTCGAAAAATCCCTGTAAGTCCTTCTCGGTGTACTCGTCAGGCGACGAAGGCGGTCCCTGGAAGTTGTGTTTTTCGGCACTGGGCGTTATCCGGAAGGATCAGAGTAAAAAAAATGTTAGTCTCCACTTGCAATCGGGCAGAAAGGCAAATCTAATAGAGATTTTAACTTACTGTCGGATTGGAAGAACTCGCAGTACTGACAAACTTTTGGCGATGCTACCAGATGTGGGGGTTTGGGCGCACAAGAGGTAATCGATGGTTGAACTGATGGTTGAAGCTTCCGGTGAACAGACCGGAGCTTCTGACCATGGTTTATATAGAGAAGCATTCAACGAGAGTGACAATGAATGGTAAGCAAACAATACTAAATTCAAAGGTATTCTAGAAGAACAGGCCTAGGGGCGTAATACTACAAGGTTTGAGAGTTCACCTAGTATATTGCGGTGAGACTGACAATATTGCCCATCATGGCAGAGTTCCATTGATCCACTTGGCGAGACAGCACAAAGCACTTGCTGATTGGTCTTGCCTGAAAGTATCTAGGAGTACGCCAGGTATCCATAATGGCTTCGTCTGATTGGTCTGTGGTATTGCGTTGCGTCGGTGCCAGATTACAGTACATTAGTTGCGCTGATGTCTCCTTACATTGCTTATGTTGCACTGGTGCCTCTCTACGGTGCTCATGCCGTTTGAGGGCTACTAGCGGGATACTACTGGGCATATTCGTCACAAGTACGAAGCTTATATTCACGGACTTATTAAATTCCTTGATGGACTAGAAATGAGAAAGTTTGATCTCGAACACAGAAATTGGGTACGCAGGAACCAAAAGGCTTTTACATTGTGGAATGGGAAACTCTTCCGACACACAAAGCCGGTCCTCGACTAGTGGCCCCTTTGAAAGAAAGAATGAAGATCTTGAGGACTTTTCATGATGAATTAGGGCATTGGGATCTCGAAACAACCAAAAAATTCATTACGGAGAGATTCTGGTGGCCCAGAAGCCATAAGGATGTCTAAAATTTCGTGAAAAGCTGTGACAACTGTCAAAAATTCACTCCGATACGAAAGTATAAGACAACTCTAAGCTTCCCAGTTTCCGCTCTCTTTGAAACCTTCTCAATTGACTTTGCCGGCCCATTCAAGGAAACCTCTTCCGGAAACAAATATCTCCTTATAGGGGTGGAACATCTTACTGGATGGCCAATAGCAGTTGCAGTTGAGGAAGCCAATGCTGAGGTGGTCCTGAGATTCATCGAAAAAGAAATAATTGAACCATTTGGTCTTCCGAAGAGGATCATCTCGGATAACGCCTTTGTTTCACTGCAGCTTCACTGCTTCGTTTCTTGGAAGAAAAAGGTATTCAGCTAAAGACAGTTCTCGCATACGCTCCATGTCAAACGGAAAGCGGGGAGGATGGTTGGAACCATCAAACGAGCAATATCGAAAACTATGTCGGAGAATGAAATCCAGTGGGAAGATGCCTTACCAAAAGTGTTATACGGCTATCGTCGAAGAAGAGGAAGAAGTGGACGGTCACCATTCGAGCTAATGTACGGAAAGGCTCCTAGAATGTTACAGAGAGACATGGAAACAAATATTATCGATGAAGAGAGTAAAGCAGTCGAACTACTGGCCACTGAAGGCTGGAGATCACACCGCGCGCTAACACAGACAAGAAATAAGGATGAAGAGCCTCCAGTCCAAACCTTTTCAGTCAGCTCTACAGTACTTGTACAAGAAATAAGGATGAAGAGCTCCAGTCCAAACCTTTCAGTCAGCTCTACAGTACTTGTAGTACATTAAAAAGCAATGCAGCAGGCTGTGAAGTTGCCGGTTTTCCAAACAAAGTACTCGAATCCTTGCGTCGTCACGGAGGAAAGACACCCGCACTATAAGCTCTGTTTAAGATCAGGGAAGAGATCAAGGAGGGCCATCCATGCACTTCTTCTGGTCCCTTACAATCAGAGGCCTGAAGAATTCCTTCTCACACAGGACTATGCGCAACCACGGGGCATACTCATCTTAAACTTATGGAATGATTCCTATGGGAGGAAAAAGGGCCTGGAAATGGATCATCTCGATTACGCGGACTACTACGAACTCCACGTAATCATCCATTTTTACATTAATATATGCCTATGTTTTCGTACGTTGAACGGACCATTGCTATCTGAAGAAGATTTCCGACTATTAATAAGAGTTTTATTTCATTCCAAAACGGAAGTTTCACGGAAGCAGGTCCAGAGTTTGTGGAGTAATATATCATTACTCTATAGGAAGGTATGGAATGCTAGCTATCGGAGACTTGTCGCAAACA
Organism: Kappaphycus alvarezii; assembly: GCA_002205965.3. Classification (NCBI taxonomy): domain Eukaryota; phylum Rhodophyta; class Florideophyceae; order Gigartinales; family Solieriaceae; genus Kappaphycus; species Kappaphycus alvarezii. The sequence goes on along the minus strand of NADL03000663.1, from coordinate 55,058 downwards.
TATCTGAACATTATCCGTCCGGTTTACGTATTTCTTAAGAACAACCAAGATGTGCGACTGAGAGGTTACAGCTTGCCCCCTGATATGGAATATCGGCTGGTCCCGTATCCTCTATGGGAACCTTACGTTGCTCCGCTCAGAAACAAACCTCAGCCGAAGACCAAGATCATCCCGAGGCCGTGAAGATGATACGAGCCTGACCATCAAGTGATCGGGGCGGATCATCGAAGAGGGCAAGGCGTCGGATCAGCGAGGAAGGTCGCCAAGAAGATCGCCTCAAACACCGCCTAGTCTCCCAGGGGGAAACTATGCATCCTTAATTATTGGACGGCTACCAATTAGACGTTGGCTTCGCGAAATGACAGAGGACCCACGAGAAGCAGAAGTAATTTCCTTTTTTGCAATTAGTATTTGCATGTGCTTCCAGACCATTCACGGGGCGCGCCTTACTCGTGAGGACTCAGTCCTTATGTTGCGAGTTTTTTTCTCCTTCAGATACCCGTTTCTGGACCCGTTGCCAGAAAAGTTTGCATACTACGTTTATTACCTCACATTTGGAAGGTTTGGGGAAGTGAAACGGAGGAGCTCATTAGAGAACACTATGAAACCATACGCCGAATCTACGAAACTCTTGACCAAGAGATGAGCCGGTCATCGCACGGTACACACTCTCTCATCATATTGGAAATGAGCTACTACCATATCCTTATAGTGAACCCTATACTCTCCCTGATGAATGGATAGAACTCCCACAAGAGCAACAAGAGCATTGAGAACGAGACGGGACGTTCGACCTAAGTCCAGGAAGGTGTTAGGCGCAGATTTTTTTTGTCGCCGTCATCTACAGGCCTATAGTTTACAGTACTACCTCTCCTTGTCCAAATTTGCTTATAGTTCCGGTCCTTCCTCGTCCTCCCTGAACCTCGCTTATCATTACCGCGGTCCTCCCCAAATTTACTTCCATTTTATCTAGATATTTTTATACTGTATCTACCCCTCTGAATCGATCCCGAATCAAGTTCTTTTTCCCTTTTTGCTTACCTCCTCCTCCAAATTCGTTTTTTTGAGAAAAAGGGCGCAAATGCACTACTACAAAATCCCTTGCAGATTTATTTACCTATTCCTAATCGATAGAACCTGCCCCGGGAGCCTATTTAAACCTTTTTATTCCAAGTTTCAAACGTCCCTGATCATTTTACTCATCACTCCTCTCCACCAACACACCCAAAACACCCTCTATCCTCCGTCTACAATCATTTACAACCAAAATGAGCAACCTTCGCCCCTCCGCCCCCATCACTAAAAACCGCCCCTCTCGCCCTTAAACGGCCTTGCGCTCGCAGTATATGGCCCGACGGATGCAGACGACTACCTGAGACGGCAGACTAAGAAGAAGATAATAGAATTCGTCCGCAAGCTCTTCGTCGAGGATGAGGCCGAGGAGGTACCTGAGAGTCAGGAGTGGGACATCGAGGAGGGAGCTGGGGAGACCTTTGAGGAGTGGGTAGCCCCTGGATTGGTCTATGAGGTTAATAACGATGAGGATGAGGATGAGGATGATGAGGAGGATGAGGATGAGGATGAGGTTGAAGATGAGGATGAGGATGAGGATGAGGATGAGGATGAAGAGGAGGAAGAGGAGGATGACGAGGACGAGGACGAGTTGGATGAGGGAAATGGGGCATGGAAAGTGTTGTACTGGTGGGGCCTGGACTGGAGAGTATGGATCAAGTGGTGCCGACGCTGGAACCGGATGGAGATATCTTTAGTAGTTTAGATATCTCCCAGGAGGGAATAGAGAGCTGTGAGCCATTCGCAGATATTTGTGGGGACTGCTTGGACAGCATGGATATTTTAGAGGAGTTGTTTGGATCTGATTTAGAGAATGGGAAATAAGAGGATCTCATTGATTGTTAGTTTCTTAAGTATCTTTTGTTTAGAGTATATCATCCACACAAATTGTTTTATGCATTTCCTGGTACCTTCTGTAGTTTTGTTCGGACTTTAGGGTTAGCCAAAAGTCTATATAAGCTGAGTAAACCGCTTCCTCATGGAGAGGTCAAGAAAGTTGGCAAACAGCTTCAAGCTCAGTCCCAAATAGTTAGGAAGTTGAGAGTCAACTTCAAACCCAAGAAGCATTTATTTTACCCGAGTCACTAGGCATAAGTGGTAGACCCTGCCCCTTCCATACTTTCTTGTAGCCCATTCAACTGTCTTCCCTATCCACTCCTTTTCGTTCGTTCAACTATACCACGGTAGCACTTTTGTCGCTTGCAACACCTCCTTCTTGGGGTAGTTGGTTCTGAATATCTCTTCTCCCGACAATTTACCACTATCACAGTGTTGGACAGCGGAGGCGACGGTTCGCGTGATGGTAAGGCAAGCTTTTTTTCTGTTGCTCAACGGCGTGCGATAATATTTGTTCTGTTCTCGGTAGGTGAAGAGCTTGAGGTCGGGAAGAGAAGCCAGGGAGGGCTGAGGGACTGCGAGGGAATGTGTGTGGCACAGCTATCTTGCCAGGGGTGGAATCGCTCTGACCAGATGGGAAGGTCGGTATTGAGAAAGGGATGGAACGGCGACGCCAAGTTGCGCGGAGGCTCCGGGATGGAATGCAGAGAGGGGCACTGGAGAAGGGGAGCGGAGCAGAAGTATTTGAAGAGAATGGCACAGGAGAGAGATTGGGTTGGTCGGAAGGTTGAAAGGTTAGGGGGCGGCGTGAAATACAGGCGTACGGGTAGAATGTAGGATAGCCCGAAACAATTGAAGGTGAAGAAAAAAGCACAGGAAGAGGCGAGGGGAGCAACGGAAGTTGGCGCCAAGTATGCAGGAAGGGTTTCGGGTTTATCGGAAGGGTTAAAATACTGGAGGTGTATGTGAGAAGGGTACAAGTGTATGGGCAGAGGGTAGTTGGCTAGGTCGGACAAGGCGGGCCACGGGGAGTTGAGATCGGGCGGATCGGCGAGGCTAGACCTGGCGTCAAAATATGGACTTGGTTTTCCATCACGGAATGGAGACACACGCAATGGAGGACGTGAGCGGGTAAGAGTACAGTATCGTGGAGGGAAGTACACATGATGAAGGTTAGGGGTTGAATATGTGCGTGGTAGGTAATACATGAAGGCTTTGATGTAAAGGGGCGGATTGAATCCGGAAACGGGGGCTTTGGGTAGAAATGATGCAGCGTCATACAGTGAATGGGTGTCTGGTGTGCATGAGGTTTGGAAGCTGGGGAAGGATAGTCAACTTCTTTACTCATTCATTATCAGGATGAAGAAGTGTGGAAACAGGGGAGTGGAGCAAATTTGAAGTTAAAGAGTGCACGGTAAGCTGGGTGTGCCGTCTCGAGTGGGGCTAGTTGAAGTGTGTCGCATGCTGTGAAGGGAAGAATACTTGGGAGACGGTAGGGGGAGCAATCGCGAAAGGGAGAGGTCCCTGGGATTAGAAGCGGGGGCGATGGTGTTTGGATGGGCGAAGGTAGATGCTCGACGGGAAGGAGCCAATTGGAGGGGACCGCAGAGCGATGAGCATATTACTGGATCAGCGAGGCGATATGAAATTGGCGATATGAAATTGGAGGGTTGCGGCATCAGGATGACGGAACGTGTCGTTGATCGGTTGGTAGTTAATGTTGACACGCAGCACAAAAACATCCTCACGCGCCGTCCTGTCCCATATCAGTGCACCTGCCCACCTCAAAAATTCTTGGAAGCAGAGTTGGCTTCACTACGGGCCTGAAGGTAGCATTTTAGGAAGCGTAGTTCCTTCCCCATTACGCTGTAGGTATACCCTTTTTGAGTCGATTGCGGTTGTCTGGAAAACCATGGGATAGGTCGGAAATATCTTCCAACAGTAAAACACCCAAACGTTTCCCTTCACTACGCAATAGGCGGGGATAATTGGGGTTGCTTTATTGATTAGAGATGTAGGATGGCTATTTTCCGAGACTAGAGGGGGGCAGATCTGTGTATTAGAGAGTCTGAAAAGGAGGCAGAGTCAGGCGGGACGACCTCACACGGCCGGTGTAGTCTTGCGACAGCTATTGCTAGATTACGCCGAACGAGGATTACAGGTTGCTCAGGGTGTTTGATTGGAGAGTGAATGGTGATGGAGTGGGAAAATGTAGGTCATGGGAAACGTGACAGCTGGGGGAACGGCGGATTCAAGCACGTGCCTGGTGAACAACATGTGATGCGGTCGAGTCTGTGAGCAATGCGTGAATGAAATCGCGGGTTTAGGCGCGGTAGCCAGGGACTGAGGGGTGGGCAGCGCTATCGACAAGGCTTTCCGCAGATGAAGAGGGAAAAAAGTTTGGGTGTTTTACTCTTGGAAGATATTGATGTGCGCAAATTCGCACACGAAAAAATTTAGATGAGGACCATAATTGTATACAGTATTGGAACTGGGAAGATATTTTTACAGTTTTTGAATTTGCAAGATATTTTTAATTTGGGTGAGTGTGGCAAATTCATCGGTTGATTTTTTATTTTAGGACACGCTGTCATAGTGGATGTCAGTACAGTTCTAGGTTGTGGGTGATACTACGAGTGACTCTGAAAGGTCTATATAATGGCCACATCAATTCCCACCCCTGGCCGATGGGTGGCTGGCATGGGTATGGCACCTAGATATTTACCTTGAGGAAATATCTTCTAATGGTCTCTCTGGTTCACACGATTCCCGTGAATGCGTTTTATGGTATTTAGTATGTTTGATTGAGACTTTAGGATTAGCCGAAAGGTCTATATAAGCTGAGTAAAGTGCTTCCTCCTTGAGAGGTCAAGCAAGTTGGCAGACAACTTCAGGTCAAGCTCCGAGTAGTAGGAAGTTGAGAGTCAACTTCAGACCCTAGAAAACTTTTTCCTAAGCTGGTCGCAGAGCATCAGTGGTAGACCCTGCCCCTTTTATACTTGCTTGTAGCCCTCTCAACTCTCTCCCATATACACTCCTTTTTATTTGTTCAACTATACCACGGTAGCACTTTTGTCGCTCGCAACACCTCCGTCTTGGGGTAGTTGGTTCTAAGTATCTCTTCTCCCGACGATTTACCCCTATCATTTGGTACTCTTGTGGAGGGGGTTGCACCCGAGGTATTCGAGTTGAGCAGTCTTAGGGAACCATTCGAGGGGATTTCTTTTCTGTAATCATGGATCTCAACGCTGCTCGTATAACGTTCACAGGGGGCAAGAATGAAGACGTTGAGGAGTTTCTCTATACATATGTCAACGTTGTGATGCGTGAGAAGAGCGATGAAGAGAAGGCCGAAAGTATCTTCGCCTATCTTCATGGTGACGCAAAGCACAAATATAAGGCCAAGTTTATCAACGGGTGGTCTCTTAACGGGAATGGGCGTAACTTCGGTGAGGTATGTGAGTGGCTTGTGAAAGAATATGCTAAGCAGGTAGAACCAGATGAGATGATTCGTACCGCCATAGAGGCCCGGCTCAACTTCGACGATTTGTTAAGCTCATTGGTATACTTGTGTGATCTCTATGAAAAGGCTGGGTTCAACGCCCAAGCCAAGTACGGAATGCTGCGTAAGGCGGCGATGGGGGATAAGCGGCTCTCCGATTTCCTCCTCATCAAGGGCCCTCACACTTTTAATGAACTGAAGGGTACCATAGTAGAATTTGTCAAAAATTCGGAGACGTTTCAGTCACTAAGTGAAATACCGAGGGAAACCCGTACATCTATCGATCGTACATCCTGAAAAGAATTATCAAAGGCCAGCGACTAGCGCAGCAGCATTGGAATCAGTCAGGAGCGATGTCAAAAACTTGGAAGAAAGGTTGGAAACCCGATTCGATAATCGACTTGACATGATAACCTCGCAGTTGGAAAGCCTTACTCTTACCATTAAGAAGAACCAGTCTGGGGCCCCAAGGCCGCAGAAGTCTGTTCCTACTGTCACAAGCCTGGACACTTTGCAAATAGGTGTCCTGATAATCCACATAGAAACACTCGTTGTGGAAAGTGCGGTCGTTACGGGCATCATGAAAGTAACTGCTGGTCTAAAGACAACAGAAGAGCAAATTTATCGGACGCGAGGAGTGAGTCAGGACCAGAGATGAAAATCTTACAAAACAGGAAGGATCAAAGGTTGGCGGATGCCGGTAATGTATCCATCGCTGAAGAAATCAGTCAAGTTAATGTGACAAAAAGGGATGGGGAAGGGAACGTTTTGTCGAAAAAACCTAGGCTAGATTATGGAATGCTGGAGCATATCCCAGCACCTGTACCTCCTCGAACCAAGAGGCTTGATCAAGTTGTTCCAGGGTGGGAAACACTTCGGCCAAGAAGACGAGAAAGAGTAAGAAATTTAAGAGTATCCCGAAGGACGTACTAGAATATGTGAAGAAGTACAATTTGGTGGCTGAGCTTGCATCGGCCCCAACTGGGATAACGTTTGGTCAACTTTTGAGGGGCGACGCAGAGGATGCGAGAAAAGAACTCAAAAAAATTATCAGGTCTAATAAGTCCGCTAAGGGTAAGAAACTGTTTCTTCAATCGGCCTCGACAGCACCAAGACGTCTTAAACTAGTACCAGTCAAAGTATTGGGAATGCAAACCCAAGCTCTTTTCGATTCGGGCGCTGTTCCAAACCTTATCTCAGAAACTTTGGTGACAGATTTAGGTCTCGAAATTATTCCAACTACTCGAAGAATAACTGTGGCGGATGGAACCGTCTCAAAATGCATGGGCACTGTTAACAAGGTTTCCGTGTTCTTTGGGGACTCTAAAGTTGATGTAGACTTTCTCGTCATGCCGGAGCTCCCTTTCGATGCAATCATTGGCTGTCCTACCATGGAAAGACTAGGGACCTGCATTGACTTGGGCAACCAAATCGTTTCAGTTAATGTTGACGGCAGAAACGTGAAGATGCCCCTGGATTTCGACAAAAGCACACATCCGGAAGATCTAAGAGAGACGGACAGTGAAGATTTCACTTCTAGCTATGACAGCGAAGATTCCGAACCAACTAACACTTTCGGAAGTGAGAAAGGGTACGCTCGGGGGACAATGAACATGACATGGGACGATTATGATTCTGGGTTTGAAACAGATGAAGAATGGAATTCTAGGGTAGGTTTGACACCTGAATGTGTTTCTTTTTGCGATAATATCGAATCAAAGGACGGAATTCGGGCATGAAAGAAGATTACAATTGCACGGAAAACAAGAATATATCGAATTCCATATCTGAAGATGTGAGCACGCCGGAAGAGGTCCTTCAAAATTTGGAGGGTGAGGATCAAGAAAAGGACCAGCGCCAAATTGGAGAAATTCAAGAAAAAGTACAGCACCTTCCAGCCCCCGCCTCAATGATAATATCCGACATGTTAACATCTTCCGAAGTAATTGCATGGAGTTTCGATTTAAGACAAGCAAGTGTACCGGTCACTCACTCATTTGAACTTACCGATACTCAACCAATTTACCACAGGCCTAGACGTCAACCGCCAAAATATGACCAATTTATCTCAGAGAATGTTACAAGTATGCTGGAAAATGATATCATTCGGCCAGTTTCATCCCCATGGTCATTTCCAGTTGTGGTCGCACCAAAGAAGGATGGAAAGCTGCGTTTTTGCGTCGATTACCGACAACTGAACCAGAGAATGATACCCGATCGATTTCCGATTCCGAATATGGAGGAAATCCTCGAGGACTTGAAGGACGGGAGATACTTCACCTCAATTGATCTTTACACTGGTTATTGGCAGATTCCATTGGATGAAAAATGCAAGGAAAAAACAACTTTTACCAGCAAAGCCGGTACATTCAGGTTCGAAGTGATGCCTTTTGGTCTCATGAATGCCCCAGCTACATTCCAAAGAATGATGAACGAGGTTTTGAAAGGACTTCCATTTGCAAGAGTTTATATCGATGATGTAGTGATATTCTCAAAAACCTTGGATCAGCACATATCGCATGTCAAGACTGTGGTGGAGAAAATAGCTGCGTACAGCCTGAAAATTAAGTTAAGCAAATGCTTCTTTGCGAAAACGTCTATCCAATTACTCGGTCATATCGTCGATCAAGAGGGAATTAAAGTGGATCCAGAGAAAACGAAAAAAATCAAGTTGGCACCAAGGCCCGCTTCAAAGACGGAGGTTCGAAGCTTCTTAGGACTGGCCTCATATTACAGGAGATTTATCAAAGATTTCGCCAAGACTGCAGCACCGTTACATGCCAGCACAACAAAGAACGGAAAATTTTTATGGAACAAGGAAATGCAAACCGCATTTGAAGAGCTTAAAGATAAGCTATGTGTCCCCCAGTGCTCATGTATCCAGATTTCAAGAGACCATTTGTTGTGGAGACAGATGCCTCAGAACGGTCTTTGGGTGCCGTTTTGTCCCAAAAAGATGAAAACGGAAGACTACACCCGGTTCAATTCGCAAGTCGCACTCTGAATGATGCGGAAAGGAGATACTCAGTCTGCGAAAAAGAAGCGCTCGCTGTTGTCTTCGCACTGAAAAAGTTTCGCGTATACCTTTTATCACTCGAGAAATTTGTCTTGATAACTGATCACCAGGCACTTAAGACAGCATTCCAAAAGAAAGATGTACATCACCGCTTGGCCCGATGGCTCGACATTTTCGCAGAATATCGGTTTGAAATTGTGTATAGGCCCGGACGCAATAATCAGCCTGCCGACTACCTATCCCGCTTGAGGGATCCACTGATTCCAAATGAAAAAGCTTCCGAGAACATCGTCGGAGTTGCCGAGGTGCAAGTGCCGAACAATAACGAGTACGAAGCTAATATTGACGGACTAATTAAATTCCTGGATGGACTAGAAATGAGAAAGGTTGATATTGAACACAGAAATTGGGTACGCAGGAATCAAAAGGCTTTTACACTATGGAATGGGAAACTCTTCCGACACACGAAAGCCGGTCCTCGACTAGTGGCCCCTTTGAAAGAAAGAATGAAGATCTTGAGGACTTTTCATGATGAGTTAGGGCATTGGGATCTCGAAACAACCAAGAAATTCGTTACTGAGAGATTCTGGTGGCCCAGTATCCATAAGGACGTCTATAACTTCGTGAAAAGCTGCGACAACTGTCAAAAATTCACGCCAATACGAAAGTATAAGACAACTCTAGGCTTTCCAGTTTCCGGTCTCTTTGAAACCTTTTCAATTGACTTTGCCGGCCCATTCAAGGAAACCTCTTCCGGAAACAAATATCTCCTTATAGGGGTGGAACATCTTACTGGATGGCCAATAGCAGTTGCAGTTGAGGAGGCCAATGCTGAAGTGGTCCTGAGATTCATCGAAAAAGAAATAATTGAACCGTTTGGTCTTCCAAAAAGGATCATCTCGGATAACGCACTTTGTTTTACTGCAACTTCACTGCTTCGTTTCTTGGAAGAAAAAGGTATTCAGCTAAAGACAGTTCTCGCATATGCTCCTATGTCAAACGGGAAAGCGGAGAGGATGGTTGGAACCATCAAACGATCAATATCGAAAACTATGTCCGAGAATGAAATCCAGTGGGAAGATGCCTTACCAAAAGTGTTATACGGCTATCGGCGAAGAAGAGGAAGAAGTGGACGGTCACCGTTTGAGCTAATGTACGGAAGAGCTCCTAGAATGTTACAGAGAGATATGGAAACAAATGTTATCGATGAAGAGAGTAGAGAGGTCGAACTATTGGCCACCGAAAGCTGGAGATCACACCGCGCGCTAACACAGACAAGAAATAAGGATGAAGAGCCTCCAGTCCAAACTTTCTCAGTCGGCTCTAAAGTACTTGTAGCACACGGAAAAGCAATGCAACAGGCTGTGAAGTGGCCGGCTTTCCAAACAAAGTACTCGAACCCTTGCATCGTCACGGAGGAAAGACACCCGCATTATAAGCTCTGTTCAAGCTCAGGGAAGAGATCAAGGAGGGCAATCCATGCACGTCGTCTGGTCCCTTACCATCAGAGGCCTGAAGAATTCCTTCTCACACAGGACTATGCGCAACCACGAGGCATACTCATCTTTAACTATAGAATGATTCCTATGGGAGGAAAAAGGGCCTGGGAATGGATCATCTCGATTACGCGTGACTACTACGAACTCCACGTAATCATCCATTTCTACATTAATATATGCCTATGTTTTCGTACGTTGAACGGACCATTGCTACCTCAAGAAGATTTCCGACTATTGATCAGAGTTCTATTCTCATTCCAAAACGGAAGGTTCACGGAAGCAGGTCCAGAGTTTGTGGAAGTCATATATCATTACTCTATAGGGAGGTATGGAATGGTAGCTATCGGAGACTTGTCGCAAACATATCTGAACATTATCCGTCCAGTTTACGTATTTCTCAAGAACAACCAAGATGTGCGACTGAGAGGTTACAGCTTGCCCCCTGATATGGAATATCGACTGGTCCCATATCCTCTATGGGAACCTTACGTTGCTCCGCTCAGAAATACAACCTCAGCCGAAGACCAGGATCCTCCCGAGGCCGTGATGATGATACGAGCTGGACCATCAAGTGATCGGGGCGGATCATCGAAGAGGGCAAGGCGTCGGGAGCAGCGAGGAAGATCGCCAAGAAGATCGCCTCAAACACCGCCTAGTCTCCCAGGGGGAAACTATGCATCCTTAATTATTGGACGGCTACCAATTAGACGTTGGCTTCGCGAAATGACAGAGGACCCTCGAGAAGCAGAAGTAATTTCCTTTTTTGCATTAGTATTTGCATGTGCTTCCAGACCATTCACGGGGCGCACCTTACTCGTGAGGACTCAGTCCTTATGTTGCGAGTTTTTTTCTCCTTCAGATACCCGTTTCTGGACCCGTTGCCAGAAAAGTTTGCATACTACGTTTACTACCTCACATTTGGAAGGTTTGGAGAAGTGAAACGGGAGGAGCTCATTAGAGAACACTATGAAACCATACGCCGAATCTACGAAACTCTTGACCAAGGAGATGAGCCGGTCATCGCACGGTACACACTCTCTCATCATATTGGAAATGAGCTACTACCATATCCTTATAGTGAACCCTATACTCTCCCTGATGAATGGATAGAACTCCCACAAGAACAACAAGAGCAGTGACGAGCCGGGACGTTCGTCTTGAGCGGGAGGGCGTGATGTGCGCAAATTCGCACACGAAAAAATTTAGATGAGGACCATAATTGTATACAGTATTGGAACTGGGAAGATATTTTTACAGTTTTTGAATTTGCAAGATATTTTTAATTTGGGTGAGTGTGGCAAATTCATCGGTTGATTTTTTATTTTAGGACACGCTGTCATAGTGGATGTCAGTACAGTTCTAGGTTGTGGGTGATACTACGAGTGACTCTGAAAGGTCTATATAATGGCCACATCAATTCCCACCCCTGGCCGATGGGTGGCTGGCATGGGTATGGCACCTAGATATTTACCTTGAGGAAATATCTTCTAATGGTCTCTCTGGTTCACACGATTCCCGTGAATGCGTTTTATGGTATTTAGTATGTTTGATTGAGACTTTAGGATTAGCCGAAAGGTCTATATAAGCTGAGTAAAGTGCTTCCTCCTTGAGAGGTCAAGCAAGTTGGCAGACAACTTCAGGTCAAGCTCCGAGTAGTAGGAAGTTGAGAGTCAACTTCAGACCCTAGAAAACTTTTTCCTAAGCTGGTCGCAGAGCATCAGTGGTAGACCCTGCCCCTTTTATACTTGCTTGTAGCCCTCTCAACTCTCTCCCATATACACTCCTTTTTATTTGTTCAACTATACCACGGTAGCACTTTTGTCGCTCGCAACACCTCCGTCTTGGGGTAGTTGGTTCTAAGTATCTCTTCTCCGACGATTTACCCCTATCAGATATATCCGGTCAGATGAAGAGTGCACGAATGGACGAGCGTTTCGGACCGATGGACAAGCAGGCGCAGCGAAGGGAGCACTTGTGCGGACGGGGCTTGAGGAGCGTCATTCTTTCGTGCGGATGCAGCCATCGAAGAGGGCGAAGCAAGTTGCTGAGGAGAGGGATACGTCCAGGGACACGAGGCGGAAAATGTGGTGGATGCGGCATGCAGAGAATAGAACGCACTGTAGAAGGAATCGTGTGTGGGCGGCGAAGAGTGTCTTCCAAGAGTGTTATCCCGAAACCGTATTGAGGAGTGCCCATGGTCGCCTGGAATTTGTCAATGCAAACGTTGGGCTGGTTTTCCGTAAAGAGATGGGTCCTAGAGGGGCGCCAAGAATTGTCATGGCAGCTTCGGTCACTAGCTTGGCTGGGAAGGCTTTCTTGAGCACAGTGAGGCGATTCGGGCACATGCTGAGGCAACACACGGCGCGGGTGTTGGGAGTTTGTCAAGAGTTGGATTTGGGATAATGATCATAAACATGATGACCACTGCGGATATAGGAGTGAAAAATATAAATCATATATGCATGTTAGTCGTAAATACCGTTTCCTACGATCATTGGAGTGGACTGATCGTAGACATCACAGTTGTGGTGGTAAATCTTTATGGGTTGTACAAGGTTGCACAGAAGTGTGCGGTGGGTATTCATAAATTAACTACGGGTGCGGGCGCAGTTGTGGAGGATCCTCCCATTTTACTCGGATAGAAAATATGCCCCTGTCGGGAGCAAAATAGTTGTCACTAATTTTAAAGCCGCACCAAGTCAGTAGAGTTCACTCCATTTTAATTCTCTTTTCAGGTTTCTTTGTGATAAATTTCATGATTGGGGGCTTGTTGCTTTAAAAATCAGGTGCAACACGACGAATGGATCCTTTCGCAGATTTTATGCATAATCTAGATTAAATGATATCTGTCACGCTTTTTATTCAATAACTCACCATGAAACAAATATCACTGAATACCTACTAGATAGATCCTCCGAAAAACGTGGACCCTTCTTTAAGCAGACACAGGGAAGATCTTGCGGTATATATATTATCAATATATATATTTATTGATTGATTTTCACATCAATGTAACAGATGAGAAACTCAATTTTATGAAAAAGATGGGAACATTGTTGTTGAAACCGTATTGATTCGCATGTACAAATTGATAAAATATATTGAACGGGCTCTATTTCGAACGGATCTTTATGACCGTGTTCAGCAACAAAAGTTGTCTATTAAAACAATTACTGCAATCGAATTAAACCACTGTACTGAATACAGGTGATATCATTTTGCTTCATGATAAAGTATGTTTAAAGCTTGTACTCATTTCTTGAATCAATGACTTGTCGATCTCGAATTTCTGGAGATTTTTTCCCTCGGCTACCTAGTAAATATTCTCATCGGTCAGGTCCACTGCATAAACTTTAATACTTACGTGTATTGGTATTTATGAATCTAGATTACAGTATACATATCTGATAAGTAATAACTAGCTGAAAGAGCTCATCCTATATATACCACGTGAAAGCAGATAATTTTCTAATTTAGGGAAACCATACACACGTTCCCCTTCAATCTCAAAATGACAAGCTAAGTGCTCCTGATGGATGGCAAATATGCGTTCGTCTTTCCATCTTGCTCCATTTCTACGCAAAAATTTCTTTGCAGTAGTTGAAGATAATATCAACATATAATGATTAGATATGCGCGGAACTCATTCAATGCAAGTACAGATCTAGGAGAAAATGTCGTAAAATTGTTCACATATTTTTACAACTCAACAGATTTGCATCTGCTCTTCATTTAGTTTCTTTTCAGATGAAATAACATATATTGAATATTCAGGCAATCAATCTATCCGTAAATCATGTTAAATACTATTTTCCGTGAATTTGAACTGAATGTAATCCATGTGGTACATATAAAGGCTTTGCCGCTCTGACTAGGGCATCGTTCAACTGATTAGGGGGCTGAGTTTATTTTATAGAAACTACAAATAGTTCCGGAAATGAAGAGATTTCATCTCCTTTCTACAGAGCAATGGAAATTTAATTATTTCAATTATTCTATCAAAACTTTTCTCCCGTTTCTTTCGTACCTGTAAGGCAGTAATCACAAAACATCTGCAAAAATATTCCGAAGCGTAAAAGTCTAATCACATCTTTCTTATTGATAAGCGTTTGGGTGCAAGTAGCATCTTCTAAAAGGTATTTTTCAATTACTGAGTAAATCATGATATCATCTGCATAATAGAAACCAATCATGTCAGCAAAACTATATTTTAGCGTTCTACATGAAAGTCTAATCATTCGAATTCCATAAAAAATATTCAGTTAATGATATTATCATGATGTAATAGCTAAAGTTTCGATGTAGATAAGGTAGAGAGTACTCTATTCTGGACCATTAAGAGCTGGAAAACAGTATGTCATCAATATGTAACCATCTAGATTGAAAACATGACTTTGAACTTTGAAAAAAGTTCTGGTAGAATTTCCCGTAGGCTACATGTGGAAATATAATATTTTTATCTTTCCCTGAAAATACATAAGTTTTGCAACATCACTTCCACTGTCTTAGAGACCGATTTTGCCAACATCCGAAAAATATGTATTCTTGGCTCAAATATTGTAGTTTCGGTGATAAGTTCCAGTTGATTCTGTCTCAGACATGCAATAAGTGGTAATGATATTTTTGTCGAGATTAGGACTCAAATTAAAATTTTTGTATAGAATAAGTCTAAAGTGTCATGCGGGACCTAGCAGCTGTATAGTTACCTAGCGAAACTATTACGTTAACATAAAAGACTACTTGAACCCACGACTAGAGTTGTCAGGGTGTTTCTGGTCTAATAGTATACAATTTTTCCAGAATGATTATTCCGATAATAATTCCGGAAAATGTGTATACTCAAAATAGGTACATTTTCCATCACACGAATGAAAATTTTACTGTTGAGGAAATCAATGTAAGGAAGTGAGCCAAATTTAATTCATTTCCAAAAATCGTTACCAGTTCCCAACGTGACAATAATGAGTGATGCCAAAAATTCTGCTACTGATTTCTAACATTAGCATAATTTCGCTGCGCAACTCAGAATGTCTTCAGTTCCATCCAGGGGCTGCCGAAATTGATAGTTGTTTTGTGACTAAAATGATGGACGGGCTCATATTAGGGAAACAAAGGATTGGATCCATGAAGAAAATGATCTACATAAACATGAGTTTAATGAATCAACTAAACTGTAAATGGATACTTGCTTGCCCAATAAACGATCCTTTTACGTCAATACCTCCTTTACTCGGAGCAACAAGCACATCTGGCTGATATGCGATTTAAAATGGTAGCTGCTGCTAACAAAAAGAGTAAATATGCCCCTGTAAAACTAGGTTCTGATTTCCTACTCCACGGAATTTCAGAAAATGAACAACTGCTATCGACCGGAGCACAAAGAAATCGCTCCTCCCGATTGACTGGATATGGATTGCCGTCATTGAAATTTTCTTAGCGGTGTCAATTCTCTTGCAGCCAACAGAGACATCCCGGACGTCTTAGTAATTTCGTGTCCACCCAGGTGGACATGGAGGACATGGTGGACAATTGCTTGTAGAAGCAGCCCGCTCGACCCCTCGGTCCGTTGATGCACCTTCCAGCTTTCTGTCGGCCCCGTGCTTCCTGCAGCGACTCCTTGGTTCCGACTGAGGACGATGGGACGTCCTTGAGGAGTATTTAGACTTTCTTGATCCACAACGAGACCCGTAATCAGAACCTCCACTTGAACTTGATCCCAAATTGTATTTTTCAGAGCCTCGATTTGAGGACATGATCTGAGATGGCTCTTTTCCATGTTGATTGGAGGAGCGGCTGGAACCAGAATTGTGTCGAGAAGGACGAGGACGACATGGCGGGCACGGAGGGCATTGAGAAGAGCGACTTGGCTGACCAAGGGAGCGATCACTTTGGCCGGTTTGAGAGTGAGATCCATTCGAAGTTCCGGCCGGGAAGTGGCTGCTGAAGGGAATAGGCGGGGCATAGAAGCATCATATATAGGGGCCCCAGTCGTGATAGGTGCGCGGAAATGGCGGGAGTTCTTTGCAGACAGACGTGAACTCATGGAGAAGTACAGCGATTGTAGAAAGAGTAGAAGCTTGGGCTATTCAGTTTGCAGAGGGGCAGGTGGGAGAATAGGAGGGCGCTGGATATTCCTCATGAGCGATTCAACGGGAGACGGGGGCTATTTATGTGATTTTGTAGCACCATGTCCCAGGACAGAAGTAGGACGCTGATAGAGGGCTGACCAGCAGGGCGGCTACGAAAATGCGAATGGAAACCGTCATACGATCTGATCCACAATACGATGAAGAGTCGCTAAGGAGTGTGTAGGAAAGTTGACCGTGCCGGGGCAGCATGAATGGATGTCACAGTGTAGAGAGGTGCGCCAATTGTTGAACGGAGCTGGGTGACATTATACGGGGCTTCGCCGGGCATCATTGCGCGGGAGCAAGTCATGCTGTGCAATAAGACGTGCTGGTGGAAGTGCGGCAGTAACGCAGTAGGTGATAGAGAAACGAGTAGGACCTCCAAATCAATGTAGAAGGAGAATCTATGTGTGTTCAGGGTGGGAAGAGGAGGGCGGGGTTGAGCGAGAGTAGTAGATGTTGTGGAGCGGAGCAAAGGATGTTGTGTATGTATGAACCTTACATAGGTGTATGGGGATTAGAGATCTGGCATGTCAGGCTGCGGCTTTGGTGTATTGTGAAGCAGTGTTGGTCAGCGGAGGCGGCGGTTCGCGTGATGGTAAGGCAAGCTTTTTTTCTGTTGCTCAACGGCGTGCGATAATATTTGGTCTGTTCTCGGTAGGTGAAGAGCTTGAGGTCGGGGAAGAGAAGCCAGGGAGGGCTGAGGGACTGCGAGGGAATGTGTGTGGCACAGCTATCTTGCCAGGGGTGGAATCGCTCTGACCAGATGGGAAGGTCGGTATTGAGAAAGGGATGGAACGGCGACGCCAAGTTGCGCGGAGGCTCCGGGATGGAATGCAGAGAGGGGCACTGGAGAAGGGGAGCGGAGCAGAAGTATTTGAAGAGAATGGCACAGGAGAGAGATTGGGTTGGTCGGAAGGTTGAAAGGTTAGGGGCGGCGTGAAATACAGGCGTACTGGTAGAATGTAGGATAGCCCGAAACAATTGAAGGTGAAGAAAAAAGCACAGGAAGAGGCGAGGGGAGCAACGGAAGTTGGCGCCAAGTATGCAGGAAGGGTTTCGGGTTTATCGGAAGGGTTAAAATACTGGAGGTGTATGTGAGAAGGGTACAAGTGTATGGGCAGAGGGTAGTTGGCTAGGTCGGACAAGGCGGGCCACGGGGAGTTGAGATCGGGGCGGATCGGCGAGGCTAGACCTGGCGTCAAAATATGGACTTGGTTTTCCATCACGGAATGGAGACACACGCAATGGAGGACGTGAGCGGGTAAGAGTACAGTATCGTGGAGGGAAGTACACATGATGAAGGTTAGGGGTTGAATATGTGCGTAGTAGGTAATACATGAAGGCTTTGATGTAAAGGGGCGGATTGAATCCGGAAACGGGGGCTTTGGGTAGAAATGATGCAGCGTCATACAGTGAATGGGTGTCTGGTGTGCATGAGGTTTGGAAGCTGGGGAAGGATAGTCAACTTCTTTACTCATTCATTATCAGGATGAAGAAGTGTGGAAACAGGGGAGTGGAGCAAATTTGAAGTTAAAGAGTGCACGGTAAGCTGGGTGTGCCGTCTCGAGTGGGGCTAGTTGAAGTGTGTCGCATGCTGTGAAGGGGAGAATACTTGGGAGACGGTAGGGGGAGCAATCGCGAAAGGGAGAGGTCCCTGGGATTAGAAGCGGGGGCGATGGTGTTTGGATGGGCGAAGGTAGATGCTCGACGGGAAGGAGCCAATTGGAGGGGACCGCAGAGCGATGAGCATATTACTGGATCAGCGAGGCGATATGAAATTGGCGATATGAAATTGGAGGGTTGCGGCATCAGGATGACGGAACGTGTCGTTGATCGGTTGGTAGTTAATGTTGACACGCAGCACAAAAACATCCTCACGCGCCGTCCTGTCCCATATCAGTGCACCTGCCCACCTCAAAAATTCTTGGAAGCAGAGTTGGCTTCACTACGCAATAGGCGGGGATAATTGGGGTTGCTTTGCTGATTAGAGATGTAGGACGGCTATTTTCCGAGACTAGAGGGGGGCAGATCTGTGTATTAGAGTGTCTGAAAAGGAGGCAGAGTCAGGCGGGACGACCTCACACGGCCGGTGTAGTCTTGCGACAGCTATTGCTAGATTACGCCGAACGAGGATTACAGGTTGCTCAGGGTGTTTGATTTGGAGAGTGAATGGTGATGGAGTGGGAAAATGTAGGTCATGGGAAACGTGACAGCTGGGGGAACGGCGGATTCAAGCACGTGCCTGGTGAACAACATGTGATGCGGTCGAGTCTGTGAACAATGCCGTGAATGAAATCGCGGGTTTAGGCGCGGTAGCCAGGGACTGAGGGGTGGGCAGCGCTATCGACAAGGCTTTCGGCAGATGAAGAGTGCACCAAAGGGGCAGGCGTCTCGGACCGATGGGCAAGCAGGCGCAGCGAAGGGAGCACTTGTGCGGACGGGGCTTGAGGAGCGTCATTCTTTCGTGCGGATGCAGCCATCGAGGAGGGCGAAGCAAGTTGCTGAGGAGAGGGATACGTCCAGGGACACGAGGCGGAAAATGTGGTGGATGCGGCATGCAGAGAATAGAACGCACTGTAGAAGGAATCGTGTGTGGGCGGCGAAGAGTGTCTTCCAGAGTATTATCCCGAAACCGTATTGAGGAGTGCCCATGGTCGCCTGGAATTTGTCAATGCAAACGTTGGGCTGGTTTTCCGTAAAGAGATGGGTCCTAGAGGGGCGCCAAGAATTGTAATGGCAGCTTCGGTCACTAGCTTGGCTGGGAAGGCTTTCTTGAGCACAGTGAGGCGATTCGGGCACATGCTGAGGCAACACACGGCGCGGGTGTTGGGAGTTTGTCAAGAGTTGGATTTGGGATAATGATCATAAACATGATGACCACTGCGGATATAGGAGTGAAAAATATAAATCATATATGCATGTTAGTCGTAAATACCGTTTCCTACGATCATTGGAGTGGACTGATCGTAGACATCACAGTTGTGGTGGTAAATCTTTATGGGTTGTACAAGGTTGCACAGAAGTGTGCGGTGGGTATTCATAAATTAACTACGGGTGCGGGCGCAGTTGTGGAGGATCCTCCCATTTTACTCGGATAGAAAATATGCCCCTGTCGGGAGCAAAATAGTTGTCACTAATTTTAAAGCCGCACCAAGTCAGTAGAGTTCACTCCATTTTAATTCTCTTTTCAGGTTTCTTTGTGATAAATTTCATGATTGGGGGCTTGTTGCTTTAAAAATCAGGTGCAACACGACGAATGGATCCTTTCGCAGATTTTATGCATAATCTAGATTAAATGATATCTGTCACGCTTTTTATTCAATAACTCACCATGAAACAAATATCACTGAATACCTACTAGATAGATCCTCCGAAAAACGTGTACCCTTCTTTAAGCAGACACAGGGAAGATCTTGCGGTATATATATATTATCAATATATATATTTATTGATTGATTTTCACATCAATGTAACAGATGAGAAACTCAATTTTATGAAAAAGATGGGAACGTTGTTGTTGAAACCGTATTGATTCGCATGTACAAATTGATAAAATATATTGAACGGGCTCTATTTCGAACGGATCTTTATGACCGTGTTCAGCAACAAAAGTTGTCTATTAAAACAATTACTGCAATCGAATTAAACCACTGTACTGAATACAGGTGATATCATTTTGCTTCATGATAAAGTATGTTTAAAGCTTGTACTCATTTCTTGAATCAATGACTTGTCGATCTCGAATTTCTGGAGATTTTTTCCCTCGGCTACCTAGTAAATATTCTCATCGGTCAGGTCCACTGCATAAACTTTAATACTTACGTGTATTGGTATTTATGAATCTAGATTACAGTATACATATCTGATAAGTAATAACTAGCTGAAAGAGCTCATCCTATATATACCACGTGAAAGCAGATAATTTTCTAATTTAGGGAAACCATACACACGTTCCCCTTCAATCTCAAAATGACAAGCTAAGTGCTCCTGATGGATGGCAAATATGCGTTCGTCTTTCCATCTTGCTCCATTTCTACGCAAAAATTTCTTTGCAGTAGTTGAAGATAATATCAACATATAATGATTAGATATGCGCGGAACTCATTCAATGCAAGTACAGATCTAGGAGAAAATGTCGTAAAATTGTTCACATATTTTTACAACTCAACAGATTTGCATCTGCTCTTCATTTAGTTTCTTTTCAGATGAAATAACATATATTGAATATTCAGGCAATCAATCTATCCGTAAATCATGTTAAATACTATTTTCCGTGAATTTGAACTGAATGTAATCCATGTGGTACATATAAAGGCTTTGCCGCTCTGACTAGGGCATCGTTCAACTGATTAGGGGCTGAGTTTATTTTATAGAAACTACAAATAGTTCCGGAAATGAAGAGATTTCATCTCCTTTCTACAGAGCAATGGAAATTTAATTATTTCAATTATTCTATCAAAACTTTTCTCCCGTTTCTTTCGTACCTGTAAGGCAGTAATCACAAAACATCTGCAAAAAATATTCCGAAGCGTAAAAGTCTAATCACATCTTTCTTATTGATAAGCGTTTGGGTGCAAGTAGCATCTTCTAAAAGGTATTTTTCAATTACTGAGTAAATCATGATATCATCTGCATAATAGAAACCAATCATGTCAGCAAAACTATATTTTAGCGTTCTACATGAAAGTCTAATCATTCGAATTCCATAAAAAATATTCAGTTAATGATATTATCATGATGTAATAGCTAAAGTTTCGATGTAGATAAGGTAGAGAGTACTCTATTCTGGACCATTAAGAGCTGGAAAACAGTATGTCATCAATATGTAACCATCTAGATTGAAAACATGACTTTGAACTTTGAAAAAAGTTCTGGTAGAATTTCCCGTAGGCTACATGTGGAAATATAATATTTTTATCTTTCCCTGAAAATACATAAGTTTTGCAACATCACTTCCACTGTCTTAGAGACCGATTTTGCCAACATCCGAAAAATATGTATTCTTGGCTCAAATATTGTAGTTTCGGTGATAAGTTCCAGTTGATTCTGTCTCAGACATGCAATAAGTGGTAATGATATTTTTGTCGAGATTAGGACTCAAATTAAAATTTTTGTATAGAATAAGTCTAAAGTGTCATGCGGGACCTAGCAGCTGTATAGTTACCTAGCGAAACTATTACGTTAACATAAAAGACTACTTGAACCCACGACTAGAGTTGTCAGGGTGTTTCTGGTCTAATAGTATACAATTTTTCCAGAATGATTATTCCGATAATAATTCCGGAAAATGTGTATACTCAAAATAGGTACATTTTCCATCACACGAATGAAAATTTTACTGTTGAGGAAATCAATGTAAGGAAGTGAGCCAAATTTAATTCATTTCCAAAAATCGTTACCAGTTCCCAACGTGACAATAATGAGTGATGCCAAAAATTCTGCTACTGATTTCTAACATTAGCATAATTTCGCTGCGCAACTCAGAATGTCTTCAGTTCCATCCAGGGGCTGCCGAAATTGATAGTTGTTTTGTGACTAAAATGATGGACGGGCTCATATTAGGGAAACAAAGGATTGGATCCATGAAGAAAATGATCTACATAAACATGAGTTTAATGAATCAACTAAACTGTAAATGGATACTTGCTTGCCCAATAAACGATCCTTTTACGTCAATACCTCCTTTACTCGGAGCAACAAGCACATCTGGCTGATATGCGATTTAAAATGGTAGCTGCTGCTAACAAAAAGAGTAAATATGCCCCTGTAAAACTAGGTTCTGATTTCCTACTCCACGGAATTTCAGAAAATGAACAACTGCTATCGACCGGAGCACAAAGAAATCGCTCCTCCCGATTGACTGGATATGGATTGCCGTCATTGAAATTTTCTTAGCGGTGTCAATTCTCTTGCAGCCAACAGAGACATCCCGGACGTCTTAGTAATTTCGTGTCCACCCAGGTGGACATGGAGGACATGGTGGACAATTGCTTGTAGAAGCAGCCCGCTCGACCCCTCGGTCCGTTGATGCACCTTCCAGCTTTCTGTCGGCCCCGTGCTTCCTGCAGCGACTCCTTGGTTCCGACTGAGGACGATGGACGTCCTTGAGGAGTATTTAGACTTTCTTGATCCACAACGAGACCCGTAATCAGAACCTCCACTTGAACTTGATCCCAAATTGTATTTTTCAGAGCCTCGATTTGAGGACATGATCTGAGATGGCTCTTTTCCATGTTGATTGGAGGAGCGGCTGGAACCAGAATTGTGTCGAGAAGGACGAGGACGACATGGCGGGCGGAGGGCATTGGAAGAGCGACTTGGCTGACCAAGGGAGCGATCACTTTGGCCGGTTTGAGAGTGAGATCCATTCGAAGTTCCGGCCGGGAAGTGGCTGCTGAAGGGAATAGGCGGGGGCATAGAAGCATCATATATAGGGGCCCCAGTCGTGATAGGTGCGCGGAAATGGCGGGAGTTCTTTGCAGACAGACGTGAACTCATGGAGAAGTATAGCGATTGTAGAAAGAGTAGAAGCTTGGGCTATTCAGTTTGCAGAGGGGCAGGTGGGAGAATAGGAGGGCGCTGGATATTCCTCATGAGCGATTCAACGGGAGACGGGGGCTATTTATGTGATTTTGTAGCACCATGTCCCAGGACAGAAGTAGGACGCTGATAGAGGGCTGACCAGCAGGGCGGCTACGAAAATGCGAATGGAAACCGTCATACGATCTGATCCACAATACGATGAAGAGTCGCTAAGGAGTGTGTAGGAAAGTTGACCGTGCCGGGGCAGCATGAATGGATGTCACAGTGTAGAGAGGTGCGCCAATTGTTGAACGGAGCTGGGTGACATTATACGGGGCTTCGCCGGGCATCATTGCGCGGGAGCAAGTCATGCTGTGCAATAAGACGTGCTGGTGGAAGTGCGGCAGTAACGCAGTAGGTGATAGAGAAACGAGTAGGACCTCCAAATCAATGTAGAAGGAGAATCTATGTGTGTTCAGGGTGGGAAGAGGGAGGGCGGGGTTGAGCGAGAGTAGTAGATGTTGTGGAGCGGAGCAAAGGATGTTGTGTATGTATGAACCTTACATAGGTGTATGGGGATTAGAGATCTGGCATGTCAGGCTGCGGCTTTGGTGTATTGTGAAGCAGTGTTGGTCAGCGGAGGCGGCGGTTCGCGTGATGGTAAGGCAAGCTTTTTTTTCTGTCTCAACGGCGTGCGATAATATTTGGTCTGTTCTCGGTAGGTGAAGAGCTTGAGGTCGGGGAAGAGAAGCCAGGGAGGGCTGAGGGACTGCGAGGGAATGTGTGTGGCACAGCTATCTTGCCAGGGGTGGAATCGCTCTGACCAGATGGGAAGGTCGGTATTGAGAAAGGGATGGAACGGCGACGCCAAGTTGCGCGGAGGCTCCGGGATGGAATGCAGAGAGGGGCACTGGAGAAGGGGAGCGGAGCAGAAGTATTTGAAGAGAATGGCACAGGAGAGAGATTGGGTTGGTCGGAAGGTTGAAAGGTTAGGGGCGGCGTGAAATACAGGCGTACTGGTAGAATGTAGGATAGCCCGAAACAATTGAAGGTGAAGAAAAAAGCACAGGAAGAGGCGAGGGGAGCAACGGAAGTTGGCGCCAAGTATGCAGGAAGGGTTTCGGGTTTATCGGAAGGGTTAAAATACTGGAGGTGTATGTGAGAAGGGTACAAGTGTATGGGCAGAGGGTAGTTGGCTAGGTCGGACAAGGCGGGCCACGGGAGTTGAGATCGGGGCGGATCGGCGAGGCTAGACCTGGCGTCAAAATATGGACTTGGTTTTCCATCACGGAATGGAGACACACGCAATGGAGGACGTGAGCGGTAAGAGTACAGTATCGTGGAGGGAAGTACACATGATGAAGGTTAGGGGTTGAATATGTGCGTAGTAGGTAATACATGAAGGCTTTGATGTAAAGGGGCGGATTGAATCCGGAAACGGGGGCTTTGGGTAGAAATGATGCAGCGTCATACAGTGAATGGGTGTCTGGTGTGCATGAGGTTTGGAAGCTGGGGAAGGATAGTCAACTTCTTTACTCATTCATTATCAGGATGAAGAAGTGTGGAAACAGGGGAGTGGAGCAAATTTGAAGTTAAAGAGTGCACGGTAAGCTGGGTGTGCCGTCTCGAGTGGGGCTAGTTGAAGTGTGTCGCATGCTGTGAAGGGGAGAATACTTGGGAGACGGTAGGGGGAGCAATCGCGAAAGGGAGAGGTCCCTGGGATTAGAAGCGGGGGCGATGGTGTTTGGATGGGCGAAGGTAGATGCTCGACGGGAAGGAGCCAATTGGAGGGGACCGCAGAGCGATGAGCATATTACTGGATCAGCGAGGCGATATGAAATTGGCGATATGAAATTGGAGGGTTGCGGCATCAGGATGACGGAACGTGTCGTTGATCGTTGTGTAATGTTGACACGCAGCACAAAAAATCCTCACGCGCCGTCCTGTCCCATATCAGTGCACCTGCCCACCTCAAAAATTCTTGGAAGCAGAGTTGGCTTCACTACGCAATAGGCGGGGATAATTGGGGTTGCTTTGCTGATTAGAGATGTAGGACGGCTATTTTCCGAGACTAGAGGGGGGCAGATCTGTGTATTAGAGTGTCTGAAAAGGAGGCAGAGTCAGGCGGGACGACCTCACACGGCCGGTAGTCTTGCGACAGCTATTGCTAGATTACGCCGAACGAGGATTACAGGTTGCTCAGGGTGTTTGATTTGGAGAGTGAATGGTGATGGAGTGGGAAAATGTAGGTCATGGGAAACGTGACAGCTGGGGGAACGGCGGATTCAAGCACGTGCCTGGTGAACAACATGTGATGCGGTCGAGTCTGTGAACAATGCCGTGAATGAAATCGCGGGTTTAGGCGCGGTAGCCAGGGACTGAGGGGTGGGCAGCGCTATCGACAAGGCTTTCGGCAGATGAAGAGTGCACCAAAGGGGCAGGCGTCTCGGACCGATGGGCAAGCAGGCGCAGCGAAGGGCAGCACTTGTGCGGACGGGGCTTGAGGAGCGTCATTCTTTCGTGCGGATGCAGCCATCGAGGAGGGCGAAGCAAGTTGCTGAGGAGAGGGATACGTCCAGGGACACGAGGCGGAAAATGTGGTGGATGCGGCATGCAGAGAATAGAACGCACTGTAGAAGGAATCGTGTGTGGGCGGCGAAGAGTGTCTTCCAGAGTATTATCCCGAAACCGTATTGAGGAGTGCCCATGGTCGCCTGGAATTTGTCAATGCAAACGTTGGGCTGGTTTTCCGTAAAGAGATGGGTCCTAGAGGGGCGCCAAGAATTGTAATGGCAGCTTCGGTCACTAGCTTGGCTGGGAAGGCTTTCTTGAGCACAGTGAGGCGATTCGGGCACATGCTGAGGCAACACACGGCGCGGGTGTTGGGAGTTTGTCAAGAGTTGGATTTGGGATAATGATCATAAACATGATGACCACTGCGGATATAGGAGTGAAAAATATAAATCATATATGCATGTTAGTCGTAAATACCGTTTCCTACGATCATTGGAGTGGACTGATCGTAGACATCACAGTTGTGGTGGTAAATCTTTATGGGTTGTACAAGGTTGCACAGAAGTGTGCGGTGGGTATTCATAAATTAACTACGGGTGCGGGCGCAGTTGTGGAGGATCCTCCCATTTTACTCGGATAGAAAATATGCCCCTGTCGGGAGCAAAATAGTTGTCACTAATTTTAAAGCCGCACCAAGTCAGTAGAGTTCACTCCATTTTAATTCTCTTTTCAGGTTTCTTTGTGATAAATTTCATGATTGGGGGCTTGTTGCTTTAAAAATCAGGTGCAACACGACGAATGGATCCTTTCGCAGATTTTATGCATAATCTAGATTAAATGATATCTGTCACGCTTTTTATTCAATAACTCACCATGAAACAAATATCACTGAATACCTACTAGATAGATCCTCCGAAAAACGTGTACCCTTCTTTAAGCAGACACAGGGAAGATCTTGCGGTATATATATTATCAATATATATATTTATTGATTGATTTTCACATCAATGTAACAGATGAGAAACTCAATTTTATGAAAAAGATGGGAACGTTGTTGTTGAAACCGTATTGATTCGCATGTACAAATTGATAAAATATATTGAACGGGCTCTATTTCGAACGGATCTTTATGACCGTGTTCAGCAACAAAAGTTGTCTATTAAAACAATTACTGCAATCGAATTAAACCACTGTACTGAATACAGGTGATATCATTTTGCTTCATGATAAAGTATGTTTAAAGCTTGTACTCATTTCTTGAATCAATGACTTGTCGATCTCGAATTTCTGGAGATTTTTTCCCTCGGCTACCTAGTAAATATTCTCATCGGTCAGGTCCACTGCATAAACTTTAATACTTACGTGTATTGGTATTTATGAATCTAGATTACAGTATACATATCTGATAAGTAATAACTAGCTGAAAGAGCTCATCCTATATATACCACGTGAAAGCAGATAATTTTCTAATTTAGGGAAACCATACACACGTTCCCCTTCAATCTCAAAATGACAAGCTAAGTGCTCCTGATGGATGGCAAATATGCGTTCGTCTTTCCATCTTGCTCCATTTCTACGCAAAAATTTCTTTGCAGTAGTTGAAGATAATATCAACATATAATGATTAGATATGCGCGGAACTCATTCAATGCAAGTACAGATCTAGGAGAAAATGTCGTAAAATTGTTCACATATTTTTACAACTCAACAGATTTGCATCTGCTCTTCATTTAGTTTCTTTTCAGATGAAATAACATATATTGAATATTCAGGCAATCAATCTATCCGTAAATCATGTTAAATACTATTTTCCGTGAATTTGAACTGAATGTAATCCATGTGGTACATATAAAGGCTTTGCCGCTCTGACTAGGGCATCGTTCAACTGATTAGGGGGCTGAGTTTATTTTATAGAAACTACAAATAGTTCCGGAAATGAAGAGATTTCATCTCCTTTCTACAGAGCAATGGAAATTTAATTATTTCAATTATTCTATCAAAACTTTTCTCCCGTTTCTTTCGTACCTGTAAGGCAGTAATCACAAAACATCTGCAAAAAATATTCCGAAGCGTAAAAGTCTAATCACATCTTTCTTATTGATAAGCGTTTGGGTGCAAGTAGCATCTTCTAAAAGGTATTTTTCAATTACTGAGTAAATCATGATATCATCTGCATAATAGAAACCAATCATGTCAGCAAAACTATATTTTAGCGTTCTACATGAAAGTCTAATCATTCGAATTCCATAAAAAATATTCAGTTAATGATATTATCATGATGTAATAGCTAAAGTTTCGATGTAGATAAGGTAGAGAGTACTCTATTCTGGACCATTAAGAGCTGGAAAACAGTATGTCATCAATATGTAACCATCTAGATTGAAAACATGACTTTGAACTTTGAAAAAAGTTCTGGTAGAATTTCCCGTAGGCTACATGTGGAAATATAATATTTTTATCTTTCCCTGAAAATACATAAGTTTTGCAACATCACTTCCACTGTCTTAGAGACCGATTTTGCCAACATCCGAAAAATATGTATTCTTGGCTCAAATATTGTAGTTTCGGTGATAAGTTCCAGTTGATTCTGTCTCAGACATGCAATAAGTGGTAATGATATTTTTGTCGAGATTAGGACTCAAATTAAAATTTTTGTATAGAATAAGTCTAAAGTGTCATGCGGGACCTAGCAGCTGTATAGTTACCTAGCGAAACTATTACGTTAACATAAAAGACTACTTGAACCCACGACTAGAGTTGTCAGGGTGTTTCTGGTCTAATAGTATACAATTTTTCCAGAATGATTATTCCGATAATAATTCCGGAAAATGTGTATACTCAAAATAGGTACATTTTCCATCACACGAATGAAAATTTTACTGTTGAGGAAATCAATGTAAGGAAGTGAGCCAAATTTAATTCATTTCCAAAAATCGTTACCAGTTCCCAACGTGACAATAATGAGTGATGCCAAAAATTCTGCTACTGATTTCTAACATTAGCATAATTTCGCTGCGCAACTCAGAATGTCTTCAGTTCCATCCAGGGGCTGCCGAAATTGATAGTTGTTTTGTGACTAAAATGATGGACGGGCTCATATTAGGGAAACAAAGGATTGGATCCATGAAGAAAATGATCTACATAAACATGAGTTTAATGAATCAACTAAACTGTAAATGGATACTTGCTTGCCCAATAAACGATCCTTTTACGTCAATACCTCCTTTACTCGGAGCAACAAGCACATCTGGCTGATATGCGATTTAAAATGGTAGCTGCTGCTAACAAAAAGAGTAAATATGCCCCTGTAAAACTAGGTTCTGATTTCCTACTCCACGGAATTTCAGAAAATGAACAACTGCTATCGACCGGAGCACAAAGAAATCGCTCCTCCCGATTGACTGGATATGGATTGCCGTCATTGAAATTTTCTTAGCGGTGTCAATTCTCTTGCAGCCAACAGAGACATCCCGGACGTCTTAGTAATTTCGTGTCCACCCAGGTGGACATGGAGGACATGGTGGACAATTGCTTGTAGAAGCAGCCCGCTCGACCCCTCGGTCCGTTGATGCACCTTCCAGCTTTCTGTCGGCCCCGTGCTTCCTGCAGCGACTCCTTGGTTCCGACTGAGGACGATGGACGTCCTTGAGGAGTATTTAGACTTTCTTGATCCACAACGAGACCCGTAATCAGAACCTCCACTTGAACTTGATCCCAAATTGTATTTTTCAGAGCCTCGATTTGAGGACATGATCTGAGATGGCTCTTTTCCATGTTGATTGGAGGAGCGGCTGGAACCAGAATTGTGTCGAGAAGGACGAGGACGACATGGCGGGCACGGAGGGCATTGAGAAGAGCGACTTGGCTGACCAAGGGAGCGATCACTTTGGCCGGTTTGAGAGTGAGATCCATTCGAAGTTCCGGCCGGGAAGTGGCTGCTGAAGGGAATAGGCGGGGGCATAGAAGCATCATATATAGGGGCCCCAGTCGTGATAGGTGCGCGGAAATGGCGGGAGTTCTTTGCAGACAGACGTGAACTCATGGAGAAGTATAGCGATTGTAGAAAGAGTAGAAGCTTGGGCTATTCAGTTTGCAGAGGGGCAGGTGGGAGAATAGGAGGGCGCTGGATATTCCTCATGAGCGATTCAACGGGAGACGGGGGCTATTTATGTGATTTTGTAGCACCATGTCCCAGGACAGAAGTAGGACGCTGATAGAGGGCTGACCAGCAGGGCGGCTACGAAAATGCGAATGGAAACCGTCATACGATCTGATCCACAATACGATGAAGAGTCGCTAAGGAGTGTGTAGGAAAGTTGACCGTGCCGGGGCAGCATGAATGGATGTCACAGTGTAGAGAGGTGCGCCAATTGTTGAACGGAGCTGGGTGACATTATACGGGGCTTCGCCGGGCATCATTGCGCGGGAGCAAGTCATGCTGTGCAATAAGACGTGCTGGTGGAAGTGCGGCAGTAACGCAGTAGGTGATAGAGAAACGAGTAGGACCTCCAAATCAATGTAGAAGGAGAATCTATGTGTGTTCAGGGTGGGAAGAGGGAGGGCGGGGTTGAGCGAGAGTAGTAGATGTTGTGGAGCGGAGCAAAGGATGTTGTGTATGTATGAACCTTACATAGGTGTATGGGGATTAGAGATCTGGCATGTCAGGCTGCGGCTTTGGTGTATTGTGAAGCAGTGTTGGTCAGCGGAGGCGGCGGTTCGCGTGATGGTAAGGCAAGCTTTTTTTCTGTTGCTCAACGGCGTGCGATAATATTTGGTCTGTTCTCGGTAGGTGAAGAGCTTGAGGTCGGGGAAGAGAAGCCAGGGAGGGCTGAGGGACTGCGAGGGAATGTGTGTGGCACAGCTATCTTGCCAGGGGTGGAATCGCTCTGACCAGATGGGAAGGTCGGTATTGAGAAAGGGATGGAACGGCGACGCCAAGTTGCGCGGAGGCTCCGGGATGGAATGCAGAGAGGGGCACTGGAGAAGGGGAGCGGAGCAGAAGTATTTGAAGAGAATGGCACAGGAGAGAGATTGGGTTGGTCGGAAGGTTGAAAGGTTAGGGGGCGGCGTGAAATACAGGCGTACTGGTAGAATGTAGGATAGCCCGAAACAATTGAAGGTGAAGAAAAAAGCACAGGAAGAGGCGAGGGGAGCAACGGAAGTTGGCGCCAAGTATGCAGGAAGGGTTTCGGGTTTATCGGAAGGGTTAAAATACTGGAGGTGTATGTGAGAAGGGTACAAGTGTATGGGCAGAGGGTAGTTGGCTAGGTCGGACAAGGCGGGCCACGGGGAGTTGAGATCGGGGCGGATCGGCGAGGCTAGACCTGGCGTCAAAATATGGACTTGGTTTTCCATCACGGAATGGAGACACACGCAATGGAGGACGTGAGCGGGTAAGAGTACAGTATCGTGGAGGGAAGTACACATGATGAAGGTTAGGGGTTGAATATGTGCGTAGTAGGTAATACATGAAGGCTTTGATGTAAAGGGGCGGATTGAATCCGGAAACGGGGGCTTTGGGTAGAAATGATGCAGCGTCATACAGTGAATGGGTGTCTGGTGTGCATGAGGTTTGGAAGCTGGGGAAGGATAGTCAACTTCTTTACTCATTCATTATCAGGATGAAGAAGTGTGGAAACAGGGGAGTGGAGCAAATTTGAAGTTAAAGAGTGCACGGTAAGCTGGGTGTGCCGTCTCGAGTGGGGCTAGTTGAAGTGTGTCGCATGCTGTGAAGGGGAGAATACTTGGGAGACGGTAGGGGGAGCAATCGCGAAAGGGAGAGGTCCCTGGGATTAGAAGCGGGGGCGATGGTGTTTGGATGGGCGAAGGTAGATGCTCGACGGGAAGGAGCCAATTGGAGGGGACCGCAGAGCGATGAGCATATTACTGGATCAGCGAGGCGATATGAAATTGGCGATATGAAATTGGAGGGTTGCGGCATCAGGATGACGGAACGTGTCGTTGATCGGTTGGTAGTTAATGTTGACACGCAGCACAAAAACATCCTCACGCGCCGTCCTGTCCCATATCAGTGCACCTGCCCACCTCAAAAATTCTTGGAAGCAGAGTTGGCTTCACTACGCAATAGGCGGGGATAATTGGGGTTGCTTTGCTGATTAGAGATGTAGGACGGCTATTTTCCGAGACTAGAGGGGGGCAGATCTGTGTATTAGAGTGTCTGAAAAGGAGGCAGAGTCAGGCGGGACGACCTCACACGGCCGGTGTAGTCTTGCGACAGCTATTGCTAGATTACGCCGAACGAGGATTACAGGTTGCTCAGGGTGTTTGATTTGGAGAGTGAATGGTGATGGAGTGGGAAAATGTAGGTCATGGGAAACGTGACAGCTGGGGGAACGGCGGATTCAAGCACGTGCCTGGTGAACAACATGTGATGCGGTCGAGTCTGTGAACAATGCCGTGAATGAAATCGCGGGTTTAGGCGCGGTAGCCAGGGACTGAGGGGTGGGCAGCGCTATCGACAAGGCTTTCGGCAGATGAAGAGTGCACCAAAGGGGCAGGCGTCTCGGACCGATGGGCAAGCAGGCGCAGCGAAGGGAGCACTTGTGCGGACGGGGCTTGAGGAGCGTCATTCTTTCGTGCGGATGCAGCCATCGAGGAGGGCGAAGCAAGTTGCTGAGGAGAGGGATACGTCCAGGGACACGAGGCGGAAAATGTGGTGGATGCGGCATGCAGAGAATAGAACGCACTGTAGAAGGAATCGTGTGTGGGCGGCGAAGAGTGTCTTCCAAGAGTATTATCCCGAAACCGTATTGAGGAGTGCCCATGGTCGCCTGGAATTTGTCAATGCAAACGTTGGGCTGGTTTTCCGTAAAGAGATGGGTCCTAGAGGGGCGCCAAGAATTGTAATGGCAGCTTCGGTCACTAGCTTGGCTGGGAAGGCTTTCTTGAGCACAGTGAGGCGATTCGGGCACATGCTGAGGCAACACACGGCGCGGGTGTTGGGAGTTTGTCAAGAGTTGGATTTGGGATAATGATCATAAACATGATGACCACTGCGGATATAGGAGTGAAAAATATAAATCATATATGCATGTTAGTCGTAAATACCGTTTCCTACGATCATTGGAGTGGACTGATCGTAGACATCACAGTTGTGGTGGTAAATCTTTATGGGTTGTACAAGGTTGCACAGAAGTGTGCGGTGGGTATTCATAAATTAACTACGGGTGCGGGCGCAGTTGTGGAGGATCCTCCCATTTTACTCGGATAGAAAATATGCCCCTGTCGGGAGCAAAATAGTTGTCACTAATTTTAAAGCCGCACCAAGTCAGTAGAGTTCACTCCATTTTAATTCTCTTTTCAGGTTTCTTTGTGATAAATTTCATGATTGGGGGCTTGTTGCTTTAAAAATCAGGTGCAACACGACGAATGGATCCTTTCGCAGATTTTATGCATAATCTAGATTAAATGATATCTGTCACGCTTTTTATTCAATAACTCACCATGAAACAAATATCACTGAATACCTACTAGATAGATCCTCCGAAAAACGTGGACCCTTCTTTAAGCAGACACAGGGAAGATCTTGCGGTATATATATATTATCAATATATATATTTATTGATTGATTTTCACATCAATGTAACAGATGAGAAACTCAATTTTATGAAAAAGATGGGAACGTTGTTGTTGAAACCGTATTGATTCGCATGTACAAATTGATAAAATATATTGAACGGGCTCTATTTCGAACGGATCTTTATGACCGTGTTCAGCAACAAAAGTTGTCTATTAAAACAATTACTGCAATCGAATTAAACCACTGTACTGAATACAGGTGATATCATTTTGCTTCATGATAAAGTATGTTTAAAGCTTGTACTCATTTCTTGAATCAATGACTTGTCGATCTCGAATTTCTGGAGATTTTTTCCCTCGGCTACCTAGTAAATATTCTCATCGGTCAGGTCCACTGCATAAACTTTAATACTTACGTGTATTGGTATTTATGAATCTAGATTACAGTATACATATCTGATAAGTAATAACTAGCTGAAAGAGCTCATCCTATATATACCACGTGAAAGCAGATAATTTTCTAATTTAGGGAAACCATACACACGTTCCCCTTCAATCTCAAAATGACAAGCTAAGTGCTCCTGATGGATGGCAAATATGCGTTCGTCTTTCCATCTTGCTCCATTTCTACGCAAAAATTTCTTTGCAGTAGTTGAAGATAATATCAACATATAATGATTAGATATGCGCGGAACTCATTCAATGCAAGTACAGATCTAGGAGAAAATGTCGTAAAATTGTTCACATATTTTTACAACTCAACAGATTTGCATCTGCTCTTCATTTAGTTTCTTTTCAGATGAAATAACATATATTGAATATTCAGGCAATCAATCTATCCGTAAATCATGTTAAATACTATTTTCCGTGAATTTGAACTGAATGTAATCCATGTGGTACATATAAAGGCTTTGCCGCTCTGACTAGGGCATCGTTCAACTGATTAGGGGGCTGAGTTTATTTTATAGAAACTACAAATAGTTCCGGAAATGAAGAGATTTCATCTCCTTTCTACAGAGCAATGGAAATTTAATTATTTCAATTATTCTATCAAAACTTTTCTCCCGTTTCTTTCGTACCTGTAAGGCAGTAATCACAAAACATCTGCAAAAAATATTCCGAAGCGTAAAAGTCTAATCACATCTTTCTTATTGATAAGCGTTTGGGTGCAAGTAGCATCTTCTAAAAGGTATTTTTCAATTACTGAGTAAATCATGATATCATCTGCATAATAGAAACCAATCATGTCAGCAAAACTATATTTTAGCGTTCTACATGAAAGTCTAATCATTCGAATTCCATAAAAAATATTCAGTTAATGATATTATCATGATGTAATAGCTAAAGTTTCGATGTAGATAAGGTAGAGAGTACTCTATTCTGGACCATTAAGAGCTGGAAAACAGTATGTCATCAATATGTAACCATCTAGATTGAAAACATGACTTTGAACTTTGAAAAAAGTTCTGGTAGAATTTCCCGTAGGCTACATGTGGAAATATAATATTTTTATCTTTCCCTGAAAATACATAAGTTTTGCAACATCACTTCCACTGTCTTAGAGACCGATTTTGCCAACATCCGAAAAATATGTATTCTTGGCTCAAATATTGTAGTTTCGGTGATAAGTTCCAGTTGATTCTGTCTCAGACATGCAATAAGTGGTAATGATATTTTTGTCGAGATTAGGACTCAAATTAAAATTTTTGTATAGAATAAGTCTAAAGTGTCATGCGGGACCTAGCAGCTGTATAGTTACCTAGCGAAACTATTACGTTAACATAAAAGACTACTTGAACCCACGACTAGAGTTGTCAGGGTGTTTCTGGTCTAATAGTATACAATTTTTCCAGAATGATTATTCCGATAATAATTCCGGAAAATGTGTATACTCAAAATAGGTACATTTTCCATCACACGAATGAAAATTTTACTGTTGAGGAAATCAATGTAAGGAAGTGAGCCAAATTTAATTCATTTCCAAAAATCGTTACCAGTTCCCAACGTGACAATAATGAGTGATGCCAAAAATTCTGCTACTGATTTCTAACATTAGCATAATTTCGCTGCGCAACTCAGAATGTCTTCAGTTCCATCCAGGGGCTGCCGAAATTGATAGTTGTTTTGTGACTAAAATGATGGACGGGCTCATATTAGGGAAACAAAGGATTGGATCCATGAAGAAAATGATCTACATAAACATGAGTTTAATGAATCAACTAAACTGTAAATGGATACTTGCTTGCCCAATAAACGATCCTTTTACGTCAATACCTCCTTTACTCGGAGCAACAAGCACATCTGGCTGATATGCGATTTAAAATGGTAGCTGCTGCTAACAAAAAGAGTAAATATGCCCCTGTAAAACTAGGTTCTGATTTCCTACTCCACGGAATTTCAGAAAATGAACAACTGCTATCGACCGGAGCACAAAGAAATCGCTCCTCCCGATTGACTGGATATGGATTGCCGTCATTGAAATTTTCTTAGCGGTGTCAATTCTCTTGCAGCCAACAGAGACATCCCGGACGTCTTAGTAATTTCGTGTCCACCCAGGTGGACATGGAGGACATGGTGGACAATTGCTTGTAGAAGCAGCCCGCTCGACCCCTCGGTCCGTTGATGCACCTTCCAGCTTTCTGTCGGCCCCGTGCTTCCTGCAGCGACTCCTTGGTTCCGACTGAGGACGATGGGACGTCCTTGAGGAGTATTTAGACTTTCTT
Source organism: Kappaphycus alvarezii (assembly GCA_002205965.3). Taxonomy (NCBI): domain Eukaryota; phylum Rhodophyta; class Florideophyceae; order Gigartinales; family Solieriaceae; genus Kappaphycus; species Kappaphycus alvarezii. Next base: position 19,704 of record NADL03000663.1, on the reverse strand, counting down.
GATCCACAACGAGACCCGTAATCAGAACCTCCACTTGAACTTGATCCCAAATTGTATTTTTCAGAGCCTCGATTTGAGGACATGATCTGAGATGGCTCTTTTCCATGTTGATTGGAGGAGCGGCTGGAACCAGAATTGTGTCGAGAAGGACGAGGACGACATGGCGGGCACGGAGGGCATTGAGAAGAGCGACTTGGCTGACCAAGGGAGCGATCACTTTGGCCGGTTTGAGAGTGAGATCCATTCGAAGTTCCGGCCGGGAAGTGGCTGCTGAAGGGAATAGGCGGGGGCATAGAAGCATCATATATAGGGGCCCCAGTCGTGATAGGTGCGCGGAAATGGCGGGAGTTCTTTGCAGACAGACGTGAACTCATGGAGAAGTATAGCGATTGTAGAAAGAGTAGAAGCTTGGGCTATTCAGTTTGCAGAGGGGCAGGTGGGAGAATAGGAGGGCGCTGGATATTCCTCATGAGCGATTCAACGGGAGACGGGGGCTATTTATGTGATTTTGTAGCACCATGTCCCAGGACAGAAGTAGGACGCTGATAGAGGGCTGACCAGCAGGGCGGCTACGAAAATGCGAATGGAAACCGTCATACGATCTGATCCACAATACGATGAAGAGTCGCTAAGGAGTGTGTAGGAAAGTTGACCGTGCCGGGGCAGCATGAATGGATGTCACAGTGTAGAGAGGTGCGCCAATTGTTGAACGGAGCTGGGTGACATTATACGGGGCTTCGCCGGGCATCATTGCGCGGGAGCAAGTCATGCTGTGCAATAAGACGTGCTGGTGGAAGTGCGGCAGTAACGCAGTAGGTGATAGAGAAACGAGTAGGACCTCCAAATCAATGTAGAAGGAGAATCTATGTGTGTTCAGGGTGGGAAGAGGGAGGGCGGGGTTGAGCGAGAGTAGTAGATGTTGTGGAGCGGAGCAAAGGATGTTGTGTATGTATGAACCTTACATAGGTGTATGGGGATTAGAGATCTGGCATGTCAGGCTGCGGCTTTGGTGTATTGTGAAGCAGTGTTGGTCAGCGGAGGCGGCGGTTCGCGTGATGGTAAGGCAAGCTTTTTTTCTGTTGCTCAACGGCGTGCGATAATATTTGGTCTGTTCTCGGTAGGTGAAGAGCTTGAGGTCGGGGAAGAGAAGCCAGGGAGGGCTGAGGGACTGCGAGGGAATGTGTGTGGCACAGCTATCTTGCCAGGGGTGGAATCGCTCTGACCAGATGGGAAGGTCGGTATTGAGAAAGGGATGGAACGGCGACGCCAAGTTGCGCGGAGGCTCCGGGATGGAATGCAGAGAGGGGCACTGGAGAAGGGGAGCGGAGCAGAAGTATTTGAAGAGAATGGCACAGGAGAGAGATTGGGTTGGTCGGAAGGTTGAAAGGTTAGGGGGCGGCGTGAAATACAGGCGTACTGGTAGAATGTAGGATAGCCCGAAACAATTGAAGGTGAAGAAAAAAGCACAGGAAGAGGCGAGGGGAGCAACGGAAGTTGGCGCCAAGTATGCAGGAAGGGTTTCGGGTTTATCGGAAGGGTTAAAATACTGGAGGTGTATGTGAGAAGGGTACAAGTGTATGGGCAGAGGGTAGTTGGCTAGGTCGGACAAGGCGGGCCACGGGGAGTTGAGATCGGGGCGGATCGGCGAGGCTAGACCTGGCGTCAAAATATGGACTTGGTTTTCCATCACGGAATGGAGACACACGCAATGGAGGACGTGAGCGGGTAAGAGTACAGTATCGTGGAGGGAAGTACACATGATGAAGGTTAGGGGTTGAATATGTGCGTAGTAGGTAATACATGAAGGCTTTGATGTAAAGGGGCGGATTGAATCCGGAAACGGGGGCTTTGGGTAGAAATGATGCAGCGTCATACAGTGAATGGGTGTCTGGTGTGCATGAGGTTTGGAAGCTGGGGAAGGATAGTCAACTTCTTTACTCATTCATTATCAGGATGAAGAAGTGTGGAAACAGGGGAGTGGAGCAAATTTGAAGTTAAAGAGTGCACGGTAAGCTGGGTGTGCCGTCTCGAGTGGGGCTAGTTGAAGTGTGTCGCATGCTGTGAAGGGGAGAATACTTGGGAGACGGTAGGGGGAGCAATCGCGAAAGGGAGAGGTCCCTGGGATTAGAAGCGGGGGCGATGGTGTTTGGATGGGCGAAGGTAGATGCTCGACGGGAAGGAGCCAATTGGAGGGGACCGCAGAGCGATGAGCATATTACTGGATCAGCGAGGCGATATGAAATTGGCGATATGAAATTGGAGGGTTGCGGCATCAGGATGACGGAACGTGTCGTTGATCGGTTGGTAGTTAATGTTGACACGCAGCACAAAAACATCCTCACGCGCCGTCCTGTCCCATATCAGTGCACCTGCCCACCTCAAAAATTCTTGGAAGCAGAGTTGGCTTCACTACGCAATAGGCGGGGATAATTGGGGTTGCTTTGCTGATTAGAGATGTAGGACGGCTATTTTCCGAGACTAGAGGGGGGCAGATCTGTGTATTAGAGTGTCTGAAAAGGAGGCAGAGTCAGGCGGGACGACCTCACACGGCCGGTGTAGTCTTGCGACAGCTATTGCTAGATTACGCCGAACGAGGATTACAGGTTGCTCAGGGTGTTTGATTTGGAGAGTGAATGGTGATGGAGTGGGAAAATGTAGGTCATGGGAAACGTGACAGCTGGGGGAACGGCGGATTCAAGCACGTGCCTGGTGAACAACATGTGATGCGGTCGAGTCTGTGAACAATGCCGTGAATGAAATCGCGGGTTTAGGCGCGGTAGCCAGGGACTGAGGGGTGGGCAGCGCTATCGACAAGGCTTTCGGCAGATGAAGAGTGCACCAAAGGGGCAGGCGTCTCGGACCGATGGGCAAGCAGGCGCAGCGAAGGGAGCACTTGTGCGGACGGGGCTTGAGGAGCGTCATTCTTTCGTGCGGATGCAGCCATCGAGGAGGGCGAAGCAAGTTGCTGAGGAGAGGGATACGTCCAGGGACACGAGGCGGAAAATGTGGTGGATGCGGCATGCAGAGAATAGAACGCACTGTAGAAGGAATCGTGTGTGGGCGGCGAAGAGTGTCTTCCAAGAGTATTATCCCGAAACCGTATTGAGGAGTGCCCATGGTCGCCTGGAATTTGTCAATGCAAACGTTGGGCTGGTTTTCCGTAAAGAGATGGGTCCTAGAGGGGCGCCAAGAATTGTAATGGCAGCTTCGGTCACTAGCTTGGCTGGGAAGGCTTTCTTGAGCACAGTGAGGCGATTCGGGCACATGCTGAGGCAACACACGGCGCGGGTGTTGGGAGTTTGTCAAGAGTTGGATTTGGGATAATGATCATAAACATGATGACCACTGCGGATATAGGAGTGAAAAATATAAATCATATATGCATGTTAGTCGTAAATACCGTTTCCTACGATCATTGGAGTGGACTGATCGTAGACATCACAGTTGTGGTGGTAAATCTTTATGGGTTGTACAAGGTTGCACAGAAGTGTGCGGTGGGTATTCATAAATTAACTACGGGTGCGGGCGCAGTTGTGGAGGATCCTCCCATTTTACTCGGATAGAAAATATGCCCCTGTCGGGAGCAAAATAGTTGTCACTAATTTTAAAGCCGCACCAAGTCAGTAGAGTTCACTCCATTTTAATTCTCTTTTCAGGTTTCTTTGTGATAAATTTCATGATTGGGGGCTTGTTGCTTTAAAAATCAGGTGCAACACGACGAATGGATCCTTTCGCAGATTTTATGCATAATCTAGATTAAATGATATCTGTCACGCTTTTTATTCAATAACTCACCATGAAACAAATATCACTGAATACCTACTAGATAGATCCTCCGAAAAACGTGACCCTTCTTTAAGCAGACACAGGGAAGATCTTGCGGTATATATATTATCAATATATATATTTATTGATTGATTTTCACATCAATGTAACAGATGAGAAACTCAATTTTATGAAAAAGATGGGAACGTTGTTGTTGAAACCGTATTGATTCGCATGTACAAATTGATAAAATATATTGAACGGGCTCTATTTCGAACGGATCTTTATGACCGTGTTCAGCAACAAAAGTTGTCTATTAAAACAATTACTGCAATCGAATTAAACCACTGTACTGAATACAGGTGATATCATTTTGCTTCATGATAAAGTATGTTTAAAGCTTGTACTCATTTCTTGAATCAATGACTTGTCGATCTCGAATTTCTGGAGATTTTTTCCCTCGGCTACCTAGTAAATATTCTCATCGGTCAGGTCCACTGCATAAACTTTAATACTTACGTGTATTGGTATTTATGAATCTAGATTACAGTATACATATCTGATAAGTAATAACTAGCTGAAAGAGCTCATCCTATATATACCACGTGAAAGCAGATAATTTTCTAATTTAGGGAAACCATACACACGTTCCCCTTCAATCTCAAAATGACAAGCTAAGTGCTCCTGATGGATGGCAAATATGCGTTCGTCTTTCCATCTTGCTCCATTTCTACGCAAAAATTTCTTTGCAGTAGTTGAAGATAATATCAACATATAATGATTAGATATGCGCGGAACTCATTCAATGCAAGTACAGATCTAGGAGAAAATGTCGTAAAATTGTTCACATATTTTTACAACTCAACAGATTTGCATCTGCTCTTCATTTAGTTTCTTTTCAGATGAAATAACATATATTGAATATTCAGGCAATCAATCTATCCGTAAATCATGTTAAATACTATTTTCCGTGAATTTGAACTGAATGTAATCCATGTGGTACATATAAAGGCTTTGCCGCTCTGACTAGGGCATCGTTCAACTGATTAGGGGGCTGAGTTTATTTTATAGAAACTACAAATAGTTCCGGAAATGAAGAGATTTCATCTCCTTTCTACAGAGCAATGGAAATTTAATTATTTCAATTATTCTATCAAAACTTTTCTCCCGTTTCTTTCGTACCTGTAAGGCAGTAATCACAAAACATCTGCAAAAAATATTCCGAAGCGTAAAAGTCTAATCACATCTTTCTTATTGATAAGCGTTTGGGTGCAAGTAGCATCTTCTAAAAGGTATTTTTCAATTACTGAGTAAATCATGATATCATCTGCATAATAGAAACCAATCATGTCAGCAAAACTATATTTTAGCGTTCTACATGAAAGTCTAATCATTCGAATTCCATAAAAAATATTCAGTTAATGATATTATCATGATGTAATAGCTAAAGTTTCGATGTAGATAAGGTAGAGAGTACTCTATTCTGGACCATTAAGAGCTGGAAAACAGTATGTCATCAATATGTAACCATCTAGATTGAAAACATGACTTTGAACTTTGAAAAAAGTTCTGGTAGAATTTCCCGTAGGCTACATGTGGAAATATAATATTTTTATCTTTCCCTGAAAATACATAAGTTTTGCAACATCACTTCCACTGTCTTAGAGACCGATTTTGCCAACATCCGAAAAATATGTATTCTTGGCTCAAATATTGTAGTTTCGGTGATAAGTTCCAGTTGATTCTGTCTCAGACATGCAATAAGTGGTAATGATATTTTTGTCGAGATTAGGACTCAAATTAAAATTTTTGTATAGAATAAGTCTAAAGTGTCATGCGGGACCTAGCAGCTGTATAGTTACCTAGCGAAACTATTACGTTAACATAAAAGACTACTTGAACCCACGACTAGAGTTGTCAGGGTGTTTCTGGTCTAATAGTATACAATTTTTCCAGAATGATTATTCCGATAATAATTCCGGAAAATGTGTATACTCAAAATAGGTACATTTTCCATCACACGAATGAAAATTTTACTGTTGAGGAAATCAATGTAAGGAAGTGAGCCAAATTTAATTCATTTCCAAAAATCGTTACCAGTTCCCAACGTGACAATAATGAGTGATGCCAAAAATTCTGCTACTGATTTCTAACATTAGCATAATTTCGCTGCGCAACTCAGAATGTCTTCAGTTCCATCCAGGGGCTGCCGAAATTGATAGTTGTTTTGTGACTAAAATGATGGACGGGCTCATATTAGGGAAACAAAGGATTGGATCCATGAAGAAAATGATCTACATAAACATGAGTTTAATGAATCAACTAAACTGTAAATGGATACTTGCTTGCCCAATAAACGATCCTTTTACGTCAATACCTCCTTTACTCGGAGCAACAAGCACATCTGGCTGATATGCGATTTAAAATGGTAGCTGCTGCTAACAAAAAGAGTAAATATGCCCCTGTAAAACTAGGTTCTGATTTCCTACTCCACGGAATTTCAGAAAATGAACAACTGCTATCGACCGGAGCACAAAGAAATCGCTCCTCCCGATTGACTGGATATGGATTGCCGTCATTGAAATTTTCTTAGCGGTGTCAATTCTCTTGCAGCCAACAGAGACATCCCGGACGTCTTAGTAATTTCGTGTCCACCCAGGTGGACATGGAGGACATGGTGGACAATTGCTTGTAGAAGCAGCCCGCTCGACCCCTCGGTCCGTTGATGCACCTTCCAGCTTTCTGTCGGCCCCGTGCTTCCTGCAGCGACTCCTTGGTTCCGACTGAGGACGATGGACGTCCTTGAGGAGTATTTAGACTTTCTTGATCCACAACGAGACCCGTAATCAGAACCTCCACTTGAACTTGATCCCAAATTGTATTTTTCAGAGCCTCGATTTGAGGACATGATCTGAGATGGCTCTTTTCCATGTTGATTGGAGGAGCGGCTGGAACCAGAATTGTGTCGAGAAGGACGAGGACGACATGGCGGGCACGGAGGGCATTGAGAAGAGCGACTTGGCTGACCAAGGGAGCGATCACTTTGGCCGGTTTGAGAGTGAGATCCATTCGAAGTTCCGGCCGGGAAGTGGCTGCTGAAGGGAATAGGCGGGGGCATAGAAGCATCATATATAGGGGCCCCAGTCGTGATAGGTGCGCGGAAATGGCGGGAGTTCTTTGCAGACAGACGTGAACTCATGGAGAAGTATAGCGATTGTAGAAAGAGTAGAAGCTTGGGCTATTCAGTTTGCAGAGGGGCAGGTGGGAGAATAGGAGGGCGCTGGATATTCCTCATGAGCGATTCAACGGGAGACGGGGGCTATTTATGTGATTTTGTAGCACCATGTCCCAGGACAGAAGTAGGACGCTGATAGAGGGCTGACCAGCAGGGCGGCTACGAAAATGCGAATGGAAACCGTCATACGATCTGATCCACAATACGATGAAGAGTCGCTAAGGAGTGTGTAGGAAAGTTGACCGTGCCGGGGCAGCATGAATGGATGTCACAGTGTAGAGAGGTGCGCCAATTGTTGAACGGAGCTGGGTGACATTATACGGGGCTTCGCCGGGCATCATTGCGCGGGAGCAAGTCATGCTGTGCAATAAGACGTGCTGGTGGAAGTGCGGCAGTAACGCAGTAGGTGATAGAGAAACGAGTAGGACCTCCAAATCAATGTAGAAGGAGAATCTATGTGTGTTCAGGGTGGGAAGAGGGAGGGCGGGGTTGAGCGAGAGTAGTAGATGTTGTGGAGCGGAGCAAAGGATGTTGTGTATGTATGAACCTTACATAGGTGTATGGGGATTAGAGATCTGGCATGTCAGGCTGCGGCTTTGGTGTATTGTGAAGCAGTGTTGGTCAGCGGAGGCGGCGGTTCGCGTGATGGTAAGGCAAGCTTTTTTTCTGTTGCTCAACGGCGTGCGATAATATTTGGTCTGTTCTCGGTAGGTGAAGAGCTTGAGGTCGGGGAAGAGAAGCCAGGGAGGGCTGAGGGACTGCGAGGGAATGTGTGTGGCACAGCTATCTTGCCAGGGGTGGAATCGCTCTGACCAGATGGGAAGGTCGGTATTGAGAAAGGGATGGAACGGCGACGCCAAGTTGCGCGGAGGCTCCGGGATGGAATGCAGAGAGGGGCACTGGAGAAGGGGAGCGGAGCAGAAGTATTTGAAGAGAATGGCACAGGAGAGAGATTGGGTTGGTCGGAAGGTTGAAAGGTTAGGGGGCGGCGTGAAATACAGGCGTACTGGTAGAATGTAGGATAGCCCGAAACAATTGAAGGTGAAGAAAAAAGCACAGGAAGAGGCGAGGGGAGCAACGGAAGTTGGCGCCAAGTATGCAGGAAGGGTTTCGGGTTTATCGGAAGGGTTAAAATACTGGAGGTGTATGTGAGAAGGGTACAAGTGTATGGGCAGAGGGTAGTTGGCTAGGTCGGACAAGGCGGGCCACGGGGAGTTGAGATCGGGGCGGATCGGCGAGGCTAGACCTGGCGTCAAAATATGGACTTGGTTTTCCATCACGGAATGGAGACACACGCAATGGAGGACGTGAGCGGGTAAGAGTACAGTATCGTGGAGGGAAGTACACATGATGAAGGTTAGGGGTTGAATATGTGCGTAGTAGGTAATACATGAAGGCTTTGATGTAAAGGGGCGGATTGAATCCGGAAACGGGGGCTTTGGGTAGAAATGATGCAGCGTCATACAGTGAATGGGTGTCTGGTGTGCATGAGGTTTGGAAGCTGGGGAAGGATAGTCAACTTCTTTACTCATTCATTATCAGGATGAAGAAGTGTGGAAACAGGGGAGTGGAGCAAATTTGAAGTTAAAGAGTGCACGGTAAGCTGGGTGTGCCGTCTCGAGTGGGGCTAGTTGAAGTGTGTCGCATGCTGTGAAGGGGAGAATACTTGGGAGACGGTAGGGGGAGCAATCGCGAAAGGGAGAGGTCCCTGGGATTAGAAGCGGGGGCGATGGTGTTTGGATGGGCGAAGGTAGATGCTCGACGGGAAGGAGCCAATTGGAGGGGACCGCAGAGCGATGAGCATATTACTGGATCAGCGAGGCGATATGAAATTGGCGATATGAAATTGGAGGGTTGCGGCATCAGGATGACGGAACGTGTCGTTGATCGGTTGGTAGTTAATGTTGACACGCAGCACAAAAACATCCTCACGCGCCGTCCTGTCCCATATCAGTGCACCTGCCCACCTCAAAAATTCTTGGAAGCAGAGTTGGCTTCACTACGCAATAGGCGGGGATAATTGGGGTTGCTTTGCTGATTAGAGATGTAGGACGGCTATTTTCCGAGACTAGAGGGGGGCAGATCTGTGTATTAGAGTGTCTGAAAAGGAGGCAGAGTCAGGCGGGACGACCTCACACGGCCGGTGTAGTCTTGCGACAGCTATTGCTAGATTACGCCGAACGAGGATTACAGGTTGCTCAGGGTGTTTGATTTGGAGAGTGAATGGTGATGGAGTGGGAAAATGTAGGTCATGGGAAACGTGACAGCTGGGGGAACGGCGGATTCAAGCACGTGCCTGGTGAACAACATGTGATGCGGTCGAGTCTGTGAACAATGCCGTGAATGAAATCGCGGGTTTAGGCGCGGTAGCCAGGGACTGAGGGGTGGGCAGCGCTATCGACAAGGCTTTCGGCAGATGAAGAGTGCACCAAAGGGGCAGGCGTCTCGGACCGATGGGCAAGCAGGCGCAGCGAAGGGAGCACTTGTGCGGACGGGGCTTGAGGAGCGTCATTCTTTCGTGCGGATGCAGCCATCGAGGAGGGCGAAGCAAGTTGCTGAGGAGAGGGATACGTCCAGGGACACGAGGCGGAAAATGTGGTGGATGCGGCATGCAGAGAATAGAACGCACTGTAGAAGGAATCGTGTGTGGGCGGCGAAGAGTGTCTTCCAAGAGTATTATCCCGAAACCGTATTGAGGAGTGCCCATGGTCGCCTGGAATTTGTCAATGCAAACGTTGGGCTGGTTTTCCGTAAAGAGATGGGTCCTAGAGGGGCGCCAAGAATTGTAATGGCAGCTTCGGTCACTAGCTTGGCTGGGAAGGCTTTCTTGAGCACAGTGAGGCGATTCGGGCACATGCTGAGGCAACACACGGCGCGGGTGTTGGGAGTTTGTCAAGAGTTGGATTTGGGATAATGATCATAAACATGATGACCACTGCGGATATAGGAGTGAAAAATATAAATCATATATGCATGTTAGTCGTAAATACCGTTTCCTACGATCATTGGAGTGGACTGATCGTAGACATCACAGTTGTGGTGGTAAATCTTTATGGGTTGTACAAGGTTGCACAGAAGTGTGCGGTGGGTATTCATAAATTAACTACGGGTGCGGGCGCAGTTGTGGAGGATCCTCCCATTTTACTCGGATAGAAAATATGCCCCTGTCGGGAGCAAAATAGTTGTCACTAATTTTAAAGCCGCACCAAGTCAGTAGAGTTCACTCCATTTTAATTCTCTTTTCAGGTTTCTTTGTGATAAATTTCATGATTGGGGGCTTGTTGCTTTAAAAATCAGGTGCAACACGACGAATGGATCCTTTCGCAGATTTTATGCATAATCTAGATTAAATGATATCTGTCACGCTTTTTATTCAATAACTCACCATGAAACAAATATCACTGAATACCTACTAGATAGATCCTCCGAAAAACGTGACCCTTCTTTAAGCAGACACAGGGAAGATCTTGCGGTATATATATATTATCAATATATATATTTATTGATTGATTTTCACATCAATGTAACAGATGAGAAACTCAATTTTATGAAAAAGATGGGAACGTTGTTGTTGAAACCGTATTGATTCGCATGTACAAATTGATAAAATATATTGAACGGGCTCTATTTCGAACGGATCTTTATGACCGTGTTCAGCAACAAAAGTTGTCTATTAAAACAATTACTGCAATCGAATTAAACCACTGTACTGAATACAGGTGATATCATTTTGCTTCATGATAAAGTATGTTTAAAGCTTGTACTCATTTCTTGAATCAATGACTTGTCGATCTCGAATTTCTGGAGATTTTTTCCCTCGGCTACCTAGTAAATATTCTCATCGGTCAGGTCCACTGCATAAACTTTAATACTTACGTGTATTGGTATTTATGAATCTAGATTACAGTATACATATCTGATAAGTAATAACTAGCTGAAAGAGCTCATCCTATATATACCACGTGAAAGCAGATAATTTTCTAATTTAGGGAAACCATACACACGTTCCCCTTCAATCTCAAAATGACAAGCTAAGTGCTCCTGATGGATGGCAAATATGCGTTCGTCTTTCCATCTTGCTCCATTTCTACGCAAAAATTTCTTTGCAGTAGTTGAAGATAATATCAACATATAATGATTAGATATGCGCGGAACTCATTCAATGCAAGTACAGATCTAGGAGAAAATGTCGTAAAATTGTTCACATATTTTTACAACTCAACAGATTTGCATCTGCTCTTCATTTAGTTTCTTTTCAGATGAAATAACATATATTGAATATTCAGGCAATCAATCTATCCGTAAATCATGTTAAATACTATTTTCCGTGAATTTGAACTGAATGTAATCCATGTGGTACATATAAAGGCTTTGCCGCTCTGACTAGGGCATCGTTCAACTGATTAGGGGGCTGAGTTTATTTTATAGAAACTACAAATAGTTCCGGAAATGAAGAGATTTCATCTCCTTTCTACAGAGCAATGGAAATTTAATTATTTCAATTATTCTATCAAAACTTTTCTCCCGTTTCTTTCGTACCTGTAAGGCAGTAATCACAAAACATCTGCAAAAAATATTCCGAAGCGTAAAAGTCTAATCACATCTTTCTTATTGATAAGCGTTTGGGTGCAAGTAGCATCTTCTAAAAGGTATTTTTCAATTACTGAGTAAATCATGATATCATCTGCATAATAGAAACCAATCATGTCAGCAAAACTATATTTTAGCGTTCTACATGAAAGTCTAATCATTCGAATTCCATAAAAAATATTCAGTTAATGATATTATCATGATGTAATAGCTAAAGTTTCGATGTAGATAAGGTAGAGAGTACTCTATTCTGGACCATTAAGAGCTGGAAAACAGTATGTCATCAATATGTAACCATCTAGATTGAAAACATGACTTTGAACTTTGAAAAAAGTTCTGGTAGAATTTCCCGTAGGCTACATGTGGAAATATAATATTTTTATCTTTCCCTGAAAATACATAAGTTTTGCAACATCACTTCCACTGTCTTAGAGACCGATTTTGCCAACATCCGAAAAATATGTATTCTTGGCTCAAATATTGTAGTTTCGGTGATAAGTTCCAGTTGATTCTGTCTCAGACATGCAATAAGTGGTAATGATATTTTTGTCGAGATTAGGACTCAAATTAAAATTTTTGTATAGAATAAGTCTAAAGTGTCATGCGGGACCTAGCAGCTGTATAGTTACCTAGCGAAACTATTACGTTAACATAAAAGACTACTTGAACCCACGACTAGAGTTGTCAGGGTGTTTCTGGTCTAATAGTATACAATTTTTCCAGAATGATTATTCCGATAATAATTCCGGAAAATGTGTATACTCAAAATAGGTACATTTTCCATCACACGAATGAAAATTTTACTGTTGAGGAAATCAATGTAAGGAAGTGAGCCAAATTTAATTCATTTCCAAAAATCGTTACCAGTTCCCAACGTGACAATAATGAGTGATGCCAAAAATTCTGCTACTGATTTCTAACATTAGCATAATTTCGCTGCGCAACTCAGAATGTCTTCAGTTCCATCCAGGGGCTGCCGAAATTGATAGTTGTTTTGTGACTAAAATGATGGACGGGCTCATATTAGGGAAACAAAGGATTGGATCCATGAAGAAAATGATCTACATAAACATGAGTTTAATGAATCAACTAAACTGTAAATGGATACTTGCTTGCCCAATAAACGATCCTTTTACGTCAATACCTCCTTTACTCGGAGCAACAAGCACATCTGGCTGATATGCGATTTAAAATGGTAGCTGCTGCTAACAAAAAGAGTAAATATGCCCCTGTAAAACTAGGTTCTGATTTCCTACTCCACGGAATTTCAGAAAATGAACAACTGCTATCGACCGGAGCACAAAGAAATCGCTCCTCCCGATTGACTGGATATGGATTGCCGTCATTGAAATTTTCTTAGCGGTGTCAATTCTCTTGCAGCCAACAGAGACATCCCGGACGTCTTAGTAATTTCGTGTCCACCCAGGTGGACATGGAGGACATGGTGGACAATTGCTTGTAGAAGCAGCCCGCTCGACCCCTCGGTCCGTTGATGCACCTTCCAGCTTTCTGTCGGCCCCGTGCTTCCTGCAGCGACTCCTTGGTTCCGACTGAGGACGATGGACGTCCTTGAGGAGTATTTAGACTTTCTTGATCCACAACGAGACCCGTAATCAGAACCTCCACTTGAACTTGATCCCAAATTGTATTTTTCAGAGCCTCGATTTGAGGACATGATCTGAGATGGCTCTTTTCCATGTTGATTGGAGGAGCGGCTGGAACCAGAATTGTGTCGAGAAGGACGAGGACGACATGGCGGGCACGGAGGGCATTGAGAAGAGCGACTTGGCTGACCAAGGGAGCGATCACTTTGGCCGGTTTGAGAGTGAGATCCATTCGAAGTTCCGGCCGGGAAGTGGCTGCTGAAGGGAATAGGCGGGGGCATAGAAGCATCATATATAGGGGCCCCAGTCGTGATAGGTGCGCGGAAATGGCGGGAGTTCTTTGCAGACAGACGTGAACTCATGGAGAAGTATAGCGATTGTAGAAAGAGTAGAAGCTTGGGCTATTCAGTTTGCAGAGGGGCAGGTGGGAGAATAGGAGGGCGCTGGATATTCCTCATGAGCGATTCAACGGGAGACGGGGGCTATTTATGTGATTTTGTAGCACCATGTCCCAGGACAGAAGTAGGACGCTGATAGAGGGCTGACCAGCAGGGCGGCTACGAAAATGCGAATGGAAACCGTCATACGATCTGATCCACAATACGATGAAGAGTCGCTAAGGAGTGTGTAGGAAAGTTGACCGTGCCGGGGCAGCATGAATGGATGTCACAGTGTAGAGAGGTGCGCCAATTGTTGAACGGAGCTGGGTGACATTATACGGGGCTTCGCCGGGCATCATTGCGCGGGAGCAAGTCATGCTGTGCAATAAGACGTGCTGGTGGAAGTGCGGCAGTAACGCAGTAGGTGATAGAGAAACGAGTAGGACCTCCAAATCAATGTAGAAGGAGAATCTATGTGTGTTCAGGGTGGGAAGAGGGAGGGCGGGGTTGAGCGAGAGTAGTAGATGTTGTGGAGCGGAGCAAAGGATGTTGTGTATGTATGAACCTTACATAGGTGTATGGGGATTAGAGATCTGGCATGTCAGGCTGCGGCTTTGGTGTATTGTGAAGCAGTGTTGGTCAGCGGAGGCGGCGGTTCGCGTGATGGTAAGGCAAGCTTTTTTTCTGTTGCTCAACGGCGTGCGATAATATTTGGTCTGTTCTCGGTAGGTGAAGAGCTTGAGGTCGGGGAAGAGAAGCCAGGGAGGGCTGAGGGACTGCGAGGGAATGTGTGTGGCACAGCTATCTTGCCAGGGGTGGAATCGCTCTGACCAGATGGGAAGGTCGGTATTGAGAAAGGGATGGAACGGCGACGCCAAGTTGCGCGGAGGCTCCGGGATGGAATGCAGAGAGGGGCACTGGAGAAGGGGAGCGGAGCAGAAGTATTTGAAGAGAATGGCACAGGAGAGAGATTGGGTTGGTCGGAAGGTTGAAAGGTTAGGGGGCGGCGTGAAATACAGGCGTACTGGTAGAATGTAGGATAGCCCGAAACAATTGAAGGTGAAGAAAAAAGCACAGGAAGAGGCGAGGGGAGCAACGGAAGTTGGCGCCAAGTATGCAGGAAGGGTTTCGGGTTTATCGGAAGGGTTAAAATACTGGAGGTGTATGTGAGAAGGGTACAAGTGTATGGGCAGAGGGTAGTTGGCTAGGTCGGACAAGGCGGGCCACGGGGAGTTGAGATCGGGGCGGATCGGCGAGGCTAGACCTGGCGTCAAAATATGGACTTGGTTTTCCATCACGGAATGGAGACACACGCAATGGAGGACGTGAGCGGGTAAGAGTACAGTATCGTGGAGGGAAGTACACATGATGAAGGTTAGGGGTTGAATATGTGCGTAGTAGGTAATACATGAAGGCTTTGATGTAAAGGGGCGGATTGAATCCGGAAACGGGGGCTTTGGGTAGAAATGATGCAGCGTCATACAGTGAATGGGTGTCTGGTGTGCATGAGGTTTGGAAGCTGGGGAAGGATAGTCAACTTCTTTACTCATTCATTATCAGGATGAAGAAGTGTGGAAACAGGGGAGTGGAGCAAATTTGAAGTTAAAGAGTGCACGGTAAGCTGGGTGTGCCGTCTCGAGTGGGGCTAGTTGAAGTGTGTCGCATGCTGTGAAGGGGAGAATACTTGGGAGACGGTAGGGGGAGCAATCGCGAAAGGGAGAGGTCCCTGGGATTAGAAGCGGGGGCGATGGTGTTTGGATGGGCGAAGGTAGATGCTCGACGGGAAGGAGCCAATTGGAGGGGACCGCAGAGCGATGAGCATATTACTGGATCAGCGAGGCGATATGAAATTGGCGATATGAAATTGGAGGGTTGCGGCATCAGGATGACGGAACGTGTCGTTGATCGGTTGGTAGTTAATGTTGACACGCAGCACAAAAACATCCTCACGCGCCGTCCTGTCCCATATCAGTGCACCTGCCCACCTCAAAAATTCTTGGAAGCAGAGTTGGCTTCACTACGCAATAGGCGGGGATAATTGGGGTTGCTTTGCTGATTAGAGATGTAGGACGGCTATTTTCCGAGACTAGAGGGGGGCAGATCTGTGTATTAGAGTGTCTGAAAAGGAGGCAGAGTCAGGCGGGACGACCTCACACGGCCGGTGTAGTCTTGCGACAGCTATTGCTAGATTACGCCGAACGAGGATTACAGGTTGCTCAGGGTGTTTGATTTGGAGAGTGAATGGTGATGGAGTGGGAAAATGTAGGTCATGGGAAACGTGACAGCTGGGGGAACGGCGGATTCAAGCACGTGCCTGGTGAACAACATGTGATGCGGTCGAGTCTGTGAACAATGCCGTGAATGAAATCGCGGGTTTAGGCGCGGTAGCCAGGGACTGAGGGGTGGGCAGCGCTATCGACAAGGCTTTCGGCAGATGAAGAGTGCACCAAAGGGGCAGGCGTCTCGGACCGATGGGCAAGCAGGCGCAGCGAAGGGAGCACTTGTGCGGACGGGGCTTGAGGAGCGTCATTCTTTCGTGCGGATGCAGCCATCGAGGAGGGCGAAGCAAGTTGCTGAGGAGAGGGATACGTCCAGGGACACGAGGCGGAAAATGTGGTGGATGCGGCATGCAGAGAATAGAACGCACTGTAGAAGGAATCGTGTGTGGGCGGCGAAGAGTGTCTTCCAGAGTATTATCCCGAAACCGTATTGAGGAGTGCCCATGGTCGCCTGGAATTTGTCAATGCAAACGTTGGGCTGGTTTTCCGTAAAGAGATGGGTCCTAGAGGGGCGCCAAGAATTGTAATGGCAGCTTCGGTCACTAGCTTGGCTGGGAAGGCTTTCTTGAGCACAGTGAGGCGATTCGGGCACATGCTGAGGCAACACGGCGCGGGTGTTGGGAGTTTGTCAAGAGTTGGATTTGGGATAATGATCATAAACATGATGACCACTGCGGATATAGGAGTGAAAAATATAAATCATATATGCATGTTAGTCGTAAATACCGTTTCCTACGATCATTGGAGTGGACTGATCGTAGACATCACAGTTGTGGTGGTAAATCTTTATGGGTTGTACAAGGTTGCACAGAAGTGTGCGGTGGGTATTCATAAATTAACTACGGGTGCGGGCGCAGTTGTGGAGGATCCTCCCATTTTACTCGGATAGAAAATATGCCCCTGTCGGGAGCAAAATAGTTGTCACTAATTTTAAAGCCGCACCAAGTCAGTAGAGTTCACTCCATTTTAATTCTCTTTTCAGGTTTCTTTGTGATAAATTTCATGATTGGGGGCTTGTTGCTTTAAAAATCAGGTGCAACACGACGAATGGATCCTTTCGCAGATTTTATGCATAATCTAGATTAAATGATATCTGTCACGCTTTTTATTCAATAACTCACCATGAAACAAATATCACTGAATACCTACTAGATAGATCCTCCGAAAAACGTGTACCCTTCTTTAAGCAGACACAGGGAAGATCTTGCGGTATATATATATTATCAATATATATATTTATTGATTGATTTTCACATCAATGTAACAGATGAGAAACTCAATTTTATGAAAAAGATGGGAACGTTGTTGTTGAAACCGTATTGATTCGCATGTACAAATTGATAAAATATATTGAACGGGCTCTATTTCGAACGGATCTTTATGACCGTGTTCAGCAACAAAAGTTGTCTATTAAAACAATTACTGCAATCGAATTAAACCACTGTACTGAATACAGGTGATATCATTTTGCTTCATGATAAAGTATGTTTAAAGCTTGTACTCATTTCTTGAATCAATGACTTGTCGATCTCGAATTTCTGGAGATTTTTTCCCTCGGCTACCTAGTAAATATTCTCATCGGTCAGGTCCACTGCATAAACTTTAATACTTACGTGTATTGGTATTTATGAATCTAGATTACAGTATACATATCTGATAAGTAATAACTAGCTGAAAGAGCTCATCCTATATATACCACGTGAAAGCAGATAATTTTCTAATTTAGGGAAACCATACACACGTTCCCCTTCAATCTCAAAATGACAAGCTAAGTGCTCCTGATGGATGGCAAATATGCGTTCGTCTTTCCATCTTGCTCCATTTCTACGCAAAAATTTCTTTGCAGTAGTTGAAGATAATATCAACATATAATGATTAGATATGCGCGGAACTCATTCAATGCAAGTACAGATCTAGGAGAAAATGTCGTAAAATTGTTCACATATTTTTACAACTCAACAGATTTGCATCTGCTCTTCATTTAGTTTCTTTTCAGATGAAATAACATATATTGAATATTCAGGCAATCAATCTATCCGTAAATCATGTTAAATACTATTTTCCGTGAATTTGAACTGAATGTAATCCATGTGGTACATATAAAGGCTTTGCCGCTCTGACTAGGGCATCGTTCAACTGATTAGGGGGCTGAGTTTATTTTATAGAAACTACAAATAGTTCCGGAAATGAAGAGATTTCATCTCCTTTCTACAGAGCAATGGAAATTTAATTATTTCAATTATTCTATCAAAACTTTTCTCCCGTTTCTTTCGTACCTGTAAGGCAGTAATCACAAAACATCTGCAAAAAATATTCCGAAGCGTAAAAGTCTAATCACATCTTTCTTATTGATAAGCGTTTGGGTGCAAGTAGCATCTTCTAAAAGGTATTTTTCAATTACTGAGTAAATCATGATATCATCTGCATAATAGAAACCAATCATGTCAGCAAAACTATATTTTAGCGTTCTACATGAAAGTCTAATCATTCGAATTCCATAAAAAATATTCAGTTAATGATATTATCATGATGTAATAGCTAAAGTTTCGATGTAGATAAGGTAGAGAGTACTCTATTCTGGACCATTAAGAGCTGGAAAACAGTATGTCATCAATATGTAACCATCTAGATTGAAAACATGACTTTGAACTTTGAAAAAAGTTCTGGTAGAATTTCCCGTAGGCTACATGTGGAAATATAATATTTTTATCTTTCCCTGAAAATACATAAGTTTTGCAACATCACTTCCACTGTCTTAGAGACCGATTTTGCCAACATCCGAAAAATATGTATTCTTGGCTCAAATATTGTAGTTTCGGTGATAAGTTCCAGTTGATTCTGTCTCAGACATGCAATAAGTGGTAATGATATTTTTGTCGAGATTAGGACTCAAATTAAAATTTTTGTATAGAATAAGTCTAAAGTGTCATGCGGGACCTAGCAGCTGTATAGTTACCTAGCGAAACTATTACGTTAACATAAAAGACTACTTGAACCCACGACTAGAGTTGTCAGGGTGTTTCTGGTCTAATAGTATACAATTTTTCCAGAATGATTATTCCGATAATAATTCCGGAAAATGTGTATACTCAAAATAGGTACATTTTCCATCACACGAATGAAAATTTTACTGTTGAGGAAATCAATGTAAGGAAGTGAGCCAAATTTAATTCATTTCCAAAAATCGTTACCAGTTCCCAACGTGACAATAATGAGTGATGCCAAAAATTCTGCTACTGATTTCTAACATTAGCATAATTTCGCTGCGCAACTCAGAATGTCTTCAGTTCCATCCAGGGGCTGCCGAAATTGATAGTTGTTTTGTGACTAAAATGATGGACGGGCTCATATTAGGGAAACAAAGGATTGGATCCATGAAGAAAATGATCTACATAAACATGAGTTTAATGAATCAACTAAACTGTAAATGGATACTTGCTTGCCCAATAAACGATCCTTTTACGTCAATACCTCCTTTACTCGGAGCAACAAGCACATCTGGCTGATATGCGATTTAAAATGGTAGCTGCTGCTAACAAAAAGAGTAAATATGCCCCTGTAAAACTAGGTTCTGATTTCCTACTCCACGGAATTTCAGAAAATGAACAACTGCTATCGACCGGAGCACAAAGAAATCGCTCCTCCCGATTGACTGGATATGGATTGCCGTCATTGAAATTTTCTTAGCGGTGTCAATTCTCTTGCAGCCAACAGAGACATCCGGACGTCTTAGTAATTTCGTGTCCACCCAGGTGGACATGGAGGACATGGTGGACAATTGCTTGTAGAAGCAGCCCGCTCGACCCTCGGTCCGTTGATGCACCTTCCAGCTTTCTGTCGGCCCGTGCTTC